>JASGXE010005073.1:0-29593 GCA_030068105.1 Sinentomon sp. SZTP_YWyxl | reverse complement strand
AAAAAAAAGCATGAGAAAATGGAAAAAGGAAAGCCTGCTGACAAGCCATTTCGTGACATCATTAAAGAATTCATTAGCCAACGCAACCCAACCCAACCCAATCCAGCCCAGCCCAGCTCCTGGTCATTCTCACCTTCTCCTTCCCACCAGGCCATTTCTGCAACCAAATTCTCCAGTTTGGAAAATTTCCAAAGATTGTTGTTTATTGTTCCATGGATCCACTGTGCTCCAAGTTCAAGAGCAGAATTTGGAAAATCCGGATCCACTGCATACAATGACCTTATCCTGCCTCCAACCTTGTCTGATGCTGGAACAAAAACAATATTAAAAAAGAGTGAAAACAGGAGTCTTTGATGAAAGAAGAGGCCATGAATGAAAAAAAAAGAGGATGAAAAAACAGCAAGCAATCCCTTCCTTTCATCAGGCAGGAATGATCACGGCACTTTGTTTTTGTGTTCAATTCGTGCGCCATTGAAAGATCAACAGAAATTGAACACGTCACAATTTTTTTCAAAACGTTTTATTCTGTCTGTGCTTCACTTGACCTGTGTGACACAGATTCATCCTCCTATCACGAAAAAGGCGTCATTGTGTGTGTGGCGTAAAAGGAAAAATCCTATCGGCAAGATTTTTTCCTGCCAGTATCACGGGGTGGAGTTTTGGGGTTTGTTCCTGGGTTGGTTCCGGGTTGGTTCCTGGGTTGGTTCCACATAATGGTGCACTCTTGGACTTCCAGACGATCACGAATTCCTTGGGCAAACGGTGATTTGAATGATTAAACCCGAGTTCCACGATAATGAAATCACGATGAGTTTATTTACGGTCGGCTTGGATCAACTATAACTATACGCAAGACATTGATAGTTACACAAAACTACAATGGGTCCAATGTCTGTCGCGAAGTTTACTATCTGATCTGCGAAGTTCACTATCTGATCGCACCGCACTTGCGTATCGCGAACTTCTTGCGTCTCAGTTTCACCGGCAAATTGATCAGCGTCTTCGCGGGACAGCAAGCAAGCGACTGGCTCTGGATTTTTCTCAAGGCAATATTCAATATAATTCTCTGCACGAAACATGAATGAAAGAAGGCCCCGACCCGCGTCCAATTATGTTGCGACAATATAGAAAACGTAAGACAAGGAAATTGATATATGTGTGCGTTCAGTAAAACAAAATCATAAAAATCCCAAAGGCGGACTCTCGTCTACTCCGTGATACCAGAAAGTTTCATGCGTGATCGGGACTGTTTAGAACAAGCTCACAATAAATGCTAGCTGAAATAACTGATAGTTGGAATCTCCAATGCAATGGCAAAAACAACACTCAATGTCAGGTCAATCCTTTTGGTGCGTAAAACAAAGACAATGCCTCATGAAATAATAAAAAACACACAAAATGTTTTGTTTCTTTTAGTTCAGTTTAGACAAGCTGTTCAGTATCTGTTTATTGTTTGTAAGTTCTGTCAATATGGGGACGTGACAACCTCAAGTGTAACATCTTAACATCCCAATCAGCTTTCTAGATCTACAAAAACGAAAAAAAAAAGAAAGAAAAAGAAAAACTTCCTAGTACTTGAATGGTTGAGAAAGATGAGAAGCAACGCAACTTCCAAGTTCCTGTGTCTTCAGTCTTGGTGATTTTTTGTGCATTTTCCTTTATTTTCCGGATTTTCCTGCCCCTCACTCTCAGAGACTTTAGCCAAGAGATGGATATGAGCATCTAACCTTCTAAGATGACAAAGTCATCAATTCCATTCTCAACAAATGTCATTGCAGCAGACAAGCCTGCCATTCCTGCTCCAACAATAACCACCTTCTTGAAGGTGACAGTGGTGGCAACAGCGGCTTCTCTGATGACCGCATCAGAACACAACGCGGCATAATTGCAAACAAGGCGATATCTGAAGTGAGGAAAAAAAATTAAACAAAAATGAATCAATACAAGGCAAAACTACTTATTCTGCTCACTTCAAATGGGAAATTTTTAGTTTTTAACAGACAATAATCAAACAGTAGGCACACAATAATCAGGCAGAAAGTCACCAAAGTCTGAAAAACTCAACAACACTGCCAATAATTGAGCATTCTGTCCTGTTTTCTCAAGACCCAACCAAAAATAAAGAGACACGGTGGCAGGTTTTTGCTTTTGTGGTTTGATAATAATAAATTATTTTTAAAAAAGAACAAAACAACAACTGAGCTGACATTGATATGGACTGGTCTCATCACATCTCATCATCTTCTGACTGGAAACTTCAAAACGGTTGTGACCTGTTTTGTAATTTACATAAAATATATAAAAAAATAAAAAAACTCAAACCAACATGAACCATTTCAACCACAACAAGATTGTCCAAGAGCGTCGTTGTCAATGAGCGTCGCTTGAATAAATTCTGTTGTGTCTATTTTATCTCACCAATATCATGGCTGTTGAAATTTTGAAATTTCATTGTTTTGGTGCAACAAAAATTCAGCGTTTGAGTTCCAGAGGCACGATTTCCCACCAGAGCAAGTCAAAAGTATTGAACAGGGAAGGGCAAGACAACTGCTTGGGGCATTTTTTGGCCCCCAGGAGTCCCCTGGCCCCTCAAATGACATGCCTGAGCAATCGTGAGATTCAGGCGTTTTTTAAACACGCGCAGAAATTTTTGGGAAATTGTCTTGAATTTCGAAAAAAATTGTCAATGACAAAAAACCGAATAGCGAAAAAATCTGTTTTCAAAAACTCACCCATTCTTGAGCTTCACCAGCCATCCAAAGCTGTTAAAACGATGAAAAGGGACAACGAATTTGTCTCTCTGCTGAGCCCCACCCCACCCCACCGCATGATAAAAACGGATATGATCGCAAATTATCATCATCATTTAGGGCTCTCTCTAGGCATTTAGGGCTTTCGAAAGAAGTGTGATCATTGGTACGTAATCGTGTTGCACTGCATGCTCTGAACACAAGTTTTTTTTAAGTCCATCTGCCAGATAGACTCTTGGCGTTGGCTAGCCATGATAAAAAGGAAATCTCAAATAGCACCACTGTATTGACAACACATTTAGCAAAAGTTACAACATAAGTGCTGTCTGTCTGTCTGTCTGTGCGTAGATACCTGTCTGCTCTGTCCTCGTTGGCCGAGTTGCTGCTGCAGCCGTTTTCTCTTTTTATGGGACCATCAGCTTCTTCTTCTTCTTCTTCTTCCGCCTCCACTCGTTGTGGTTGTGGCTGCTGCCGGGGTTTCAAGCGCTGGTGGTTGTAGGAATTGATGATTCGCTCTGCCTCTCTCCAACCAGTTTCAATGGCCCCATGGACAGTGGAGAAGTAACACGGATGGGTGGCCTCACCAGCAAACAGAATCAACTGAAGTTTGCGAAAGACGAACGAAAAGAGGAGATCAATTTATTTACTCAGAAATGTGAACTGCCAATGAACGACCTTAACAACTTGTCATATTTTGCACAAATTCATGCTTGTTCATCCCTGCAAATTATCAATCTTTTTCAAATTGTGGCAATTGTGCACGATTCCAGCGCTCTGCGCAGCATTGTAGACCCCATCAAAATGTCAAAGAAGAAAAAGGGATTGAAACGAAAATGGAAATGATATCTTTCATATTATTTTTATTGTTTTTGGTCATCTTGAAACGTTATGAATAGCGCATTTCCTTGTTGTTGTTCATCCCGTACACCAATCTTCTAGCAACCAAATTCAGATCGAACACAACTGGGGTCGACGACAGTGAACAAGAAGGGCATAAAGAATAAAAAAAAACGAACAAAATGAATGATAAAAAAATAAAATGTTCCTCATGCTGACAAATTCCCAATCTCAGTGACCCCAAGGATTTGGGATGCAGCTTGCGTCCATCTGGTCTCAGGGGGAGGATTTTCGCGAGATAGAATTGGTATCCTGAGGGGGGCAATTCACACTAGATACGAGGTGCATCCAGAAAGTTCGAGGAATCGTGTTTGTCCCCAGTTCAGAGGTGTCTTATGGTTTAGGTGGGCCATGGACCTTAAATTTGCATCCTTCTTGTGTCCACAGAACTTATTTGACCATTCTCATCCTCCTGCATTTTTTTCTAGGGCTTCTTGAAAAGTGGCCTTTTTACGCACTGCTTGCAAATGACAAATGTTTCCACAGAATGGCAGCTGTCAGTGCACTTTGTATGGTGGGAGTGATCCAAAATCTTGCCTCTGCCATTGGACCACTGCTTGGTATGTGGTTCACAAAAATGGAACTTGGTTCCCTCTTTTGCTATCCACAATTCCCCGGAATTTGCTGCCAAACGTGCCAGCATAGTTTGGTGTTGATCCAACATTGCTGGATCAACACCAAACTACAAGAATGGATAAAATAATCCAGGAATAAGCATTTTTGTTTGAGATAGATGACCTTCGTTTCTTGCTTCTTGCTTGTTTTTCCACAGAAGAACAGACTCCGATATAGACCAGGCTCACCAAATGAGAAAATGTTCGGAAAAAGTGCTCGGAAAAAGCTGACATGTGATGGCACAGGAAAGATGCCACTGGAGGCGCTGGTTTTTCAAGCGCAGTTTCAAGTGGGAAAGACTGGGAAAAATTGAAAAAACAAATTTTCAAAAAAAAAAAAAAACAAGGCAAGTGCAGATTTGAGTTTTTATTGCGTAAATCATTGTTCAAGCGATTTAGGGATTCGACTTGAGGCAGGCGGACAGAAGAGAAGAGGAGGAGAGGTAGGAAGAGAATTTTTCCACAGAAATTTGATATCAATTCCACTGATGCAAAACCAGTTATCGTGAGTAAGTCGGAGAGGCAAAATTCCTTGAAAATCAAATTCCACAAATAAATGACGAATTCATAAAAAATATAACTTGCACCGCAATAACAGGCAACGACTTCTGACCGAGGTTGCATTGGGTTTTGGCTGCTCTGCTGTCTTCTTCCACCCCCAAAAGCGCAAGTCAACAACAATTTCAAAACAAATCAATAAATGGGAGGATAACTGGACATGGGCTGGGCTGGGCAGAAGACTCGTGATCAGCTCCGAAACAAACACACAGCGTGCAAAAAACGTCCCTGTATTGGTCAAATCACCCGTGGGAAAATATGAACAACATTTGCCAATCCAAGTTTTTGAGTTCCCCACAGCATCGAAAGGCCAATCCAAAGCCAACATCCAAAATGAGCCACGATGGAAGGGTGTAAAAAACGAAATTACCGGAAATCCGCTTTCACTGAGTATGGGTTCAGCAAGTGACTTTGTGAGGAAGAGAGGCTTCGATTTGTGATCAAAACTTGACGAATGATAACTGTACGAGCCATAAAAGTTCTTGTTCGTGCTCCATTTGGATCTGAAAGTGAAAATTGTGAGTATGTGTTTCAAAACTGCATGAAGCAGTCTGAAAAAGGACAAAACATGAACAAAAGTAAGCTGGAAAGCAATTCCAAACGGAATTACAACATTTTCATGGTTCGACAGAATAGAGTTCATTCCAGGCCCCAAATACATAATCATCTCCTGCAGAAAATGTCCACTATGTTACCTGTCTGTGTTTGGATTCGGGAGCAGTGATTTAATCGGAAAACAAGAACTAGTGGGATGTGGGATTCCAAGGGGCGGAGCCCCTGGCAGGACGGAGTCCCCCAGCTGTGGGATACGGCAGAGCCCCAGCAGGGTTGTTCCAAGAGGTGGAGTGGAGCCCCTGGCAGGATGACAACTTTTGCCAATCCAGCATGCTTTTGGACCCGATTTATTCTATTTTGGAAAACATTTTGTCGAGGAATAGATTGGTCAGAATGGCCAACCTTTATTGAAATTTCAGGACTGTTTTTGTCAAAAACTGAAATTCAGTAGTTCAATTGCCTCACACAAATGAGCAAATAAATTTATTGATCATTCCTGGGCTGTGATGTACCGATGATGAATGATTACGCTAAGCAATTGGAGGTTTCAAATGGCCTTTAAATTTTTGTGAATGACCTCATTAAAAAGACAACTTTTATTTCATTTATTTTTTTAATCACTTGCAAGGGTACAGCCCAGCGCAAGCCAACAAAGAGAGACTTAAGCAGCCAGCAAGCATTGTCATAGTGGTGAAAAAAAGAAGGAAAGTAAAGTAAATCCTCCAACAAACAGAAATGGTAAATCCTCCAACTAACAACACATGGACAGAAGCAACATTGCCTTAAAAAAGCTTACAAATGAAGATCAAAGCCTTTCTCTTGAAACATATCATGTGACTGCTTGGAGAATATTTATTTTATAACTCCTCACATCACTCAAATCTTTACCAGAACCAAAAACCCGTTTATCCAGACAGTTCCAGTCATTTACAGTCCTAACAACAAAAGAGAATGAAAAAGTTCGACTTTAAATAAAGATTGAAACTGCACAAGATGAAATGGCATGCAGAGATGGTTTAGAAAACAGAAGTTCAATGCCATTTTGTGACATAGATATCTGCTACGAATGAGCTGTAAACACAATAAGGTAGGCCCGCGTACCTGAAAAGACCCTGATATCCCAAAGTCCTTGATGTGAAGACAAATTGCACAGTTTTGGGGGGATGAAGAACGATGAAACTCGGGGAGCGACGCGCCCCAAAATTTCAGCACTGTTCGGGATAAGTTACCAAATCTCAACCCCAGACTGTCAGGAAGTGCAAATCAGGAAACCTGAGCAATGTAGTGCCAGTTTTCGCAGATTTAATACTTCCCTAACTTTCAGAATTTTTTGTTTGTTTGTAATTTTCAATTTTTCGTGTTTTTTATTTGTATATTTTTTCTTTTGAAGGACACATTTCCCATTTGGATGGAGGGTGTCTGGTGACATTTCATGCTTATAAAGCTGGGGCGAAGTGTGATGCTTTCGTTTTCAAATTGGAGCAGACGGTCTGAGTAGGTCGTCCCAGTTCGATTTAACACGGTGCCCAATTAAAGGGGCAAAAGGGCTGATGTCCAATTTTTGCGATTTTCATTTTTTTTTTAATTTTTATCATCTTTTGAGAAAGGCTGATCTTTTTATCCACATTTGAAGTGTCTGCCTGAAACGGTTTCAAAACAACGGTTTTCAATTTTGGCCCTTCTCCACAATGGGGACAAAAATGTTTTTTAATTTTTTTTAATCTGTTCATTGTTCTTCTGGGTGAAAGGAAGGAAAGTGAAAGGAAAGGAAGTGAAAGGAAAGGAAGTGAAAGGCAGTGAATAAGAGAAATCAATCGTTCGCCTCATAGCAAAATGACTAACGTAGATTTCTGGATTGTTTTCAGAAGAAAGAAATGCCCCAACTTGTCCAGGCGTTTTTCTAAAAGTATCTGGAGAAAGGCTACAGATATTTTCTTTATCAGTCCAAAAACCAATGCAAAGCTTGAGAGAGCAAAAATGCTGGGTTAAAATGAAAACATCATAAAAATGCTGCTGCCATGGCCAACTTTGTGGCAAAGGGCTCAAGTAGGCCGAAAACAAAAGAACGCATGCCATTGTCTGCAATCGCGGGAGAATTTAATTTTAATTCCTGTTAAGGTAACCAGTATCATAAAAAACTATCTTTGCCGAATGCCGACCGAAATGAATGAAATTTTGTTGGCAATTAAGTGTCAGAAAAACACTTTTTTAAGCCAAACCCCAGCTCTTCAGCTCTTTCCTGTGTTGATATAATGGGCATTGAAGTTTGTATTCGTAACGCTTCGCTCCTTAATCGTTCTCAGAAGCCTGTGATCCATGCGAGTTGAAACTTGGTGTGGAACCACAGGAAGGGTCAAGGACAAAAGTGAACTAGAATGGGCAAATTCCTGAATTTGAAGTGACTTTTCAAGATGACAAATGTCTAGCGATGCCAAAAAGCGTAAAACTGATTGCTATAAAAGATCAAAACTTGGCTAAAAATAGTCATACAATGATCATTCTAGTTTAGGATTGTTGCTCAAGAGTAAACACCATCTGGTCAAAATTTCACACCAATCGGACCACAAACAGCTGAGATCTGTTCAAAACAAACTGGAAAAACATGGTTTCGAGAAACACGCGATTTGAAAAAATGATGTTCAAATTTTGTTTCAAAAATTCATTCTGCAAAAACGCAACCTGCGTCAGTTTCTGAAGGTGCTGTAAAGCCATTTATGGATTTACGGATTTTGATGAAATAAAGAGCAAACTTTTCAGGAAGTAACGGACTACATGAAGGGCAAAGAAAATTAAAAACTCAAATTGTGTCATTTTTGACATTCTCTAGGGTTACGGGTTACCTTAAATGACGTTAATTATTTGCATGGGCTAGGCCCTGGTGCAAATCAGCAAGACAATTTGGGATAACATAGACAAATAAATATGGATGCACTGCCCTCAGGTTGCATCAATTTGTTGCATAACTTCGAACATTGAAACATCACATGTTATTCAGCCAAGCATAGGCCCACATTGCGATTAAAAGTAGCCACATTTATGTCTCACCATTCCCAAAGACACTGACTGAGATATGGGCTGATGCAACAGATTGTATTCCTTGATCACAAAATGGCCGAAAGCGTCTCGAGTGACCCTTTCGGCTGATTTTGACCCAAAGAAAAAAAAACAATTACATTGAGAACTTTATATTTTTTATACCTTTTGTTGTTTCTTTGAGCTGTCATTGTATGTTGTCCCTCATTTCTGTGCTTATTCGAGCATAGAAAGCATTTCGCTTTCAATCCCCTCCTTTCTCTTCATCAGAACTTAAGTTATTTTAAAAATGATCTCGCCAAAAGTAGGAAAATTGACATTAGCCCTCATCCAGTTCACCCCCTCAATTGTCAAATTGAGAACTTGAGTGTTGTCGAACTGTTTTCAAGAATAATCATCGATTTTTTCCAAACGGACGAGAATGGCTATTTCCAAAGAATTGTTAGTCCCCAATTCAATCTTTGGTTTCAGAATGATTCATCAATGATGATTTGCTCAAAAATATCCATTCTTTTGTTGTCCAGGACTTTTGCTGTCATTCCCCATGTCCATTTACCACATCTCATCCCATCTGTCATCTGACAAAAATAGAAACAAGGACAGGCGGAGAAAACACCTGAAAATCCTCAAACACCAATCCTCTGTGCAGCTGTGACAAGACAACATTATCATCTGATTGACGATTGACGCAATCTTTGTCGGATTAACAGGATAAACAGAAGGTCACTCTGACATTTCAGAGAGAGAAACAGGGTGAGGGTGAGAGAGAGAGGAGAGGGAGAGATGGAGGGAGAGAGAGAAGGGAGGTTTCATTTGGGATCTCTCTCGCTTTCTTCAACAGAAAGAGATCATCACTGTTTGCAAAAACATTCAAATTGAATACAATTTTAGAGTCAATGAAAATGCCAAAACCAAGAAGCACCAATCCAACGCGCACTTCATTACTGACAATAATTATCTCACCTTACAATATCTGTGATCTGAGACATATGCCAGTGATTTGGTAAATATCTTGTAATGAAATCTTCAATGTCAGCTTTCAACCTTTCGTCTTCAACCATCTCCATCAGCATAGCACCTGGTCCACTCACCCAGATAGCCAGGGTCTTTGATTGATTTGGTATTCGCTGCAATTCAAATATTCCATTCACCCAGTTTGAAGCCTGTTTCTCATGGGATGCCTGGCAAAGGTGGAGAGAAATGAGAAAATACATTCATTGCAGCATAGTGGTGAGCATTAGCAGACAGAGTATTCTGTCCTGCCAATTCACATCTTCCACATCATGATGCATCCATTTTTCGTGAATGTTTTGGAGAGTCATTTTTGCTAGGCAAACCAGCTCCAGATGATTCCAGAAAATGGTAATCAACTTCCAAATATTAAATCTCTTGGGGGAGCAGAAGAACAGTCACACGTGAGAACATTGTCATTATCTCATAATCTGAAATGGTCAAGATAAGCGTGCACAACGGAATGGTGTTTAATTTACTTGCAGATCGCATTAGTTTTTCTTTTTATGCCAAATCCTTTGAGCAAGGGAGGCAGATGTTTTAATTTGTATTTGTGCCAACCATGGCGTGCCACGTGCTGTTTGGCGAACACATTATCAGAAGTCAGGTCAGAACCACATGTGAGCTGAGGCTGCCGGCCTGCCGCTGCGCCACAGGACAGATCCAAAGTCGGTTGTCTCAGTGACCACGACCACGACCAAAATGTTCAAACAAAAAAATAATGCGGAAAATGGTTTATCATTTTGGTTGGCACCAAAAGATTCCCCAAAACATTTCAGTTGATATCGTAGTTTAATCAGGACCAAGGCAGAAGGCTGGTTGAATAAATCAGGTATTTGATCAACAAGTCAGGACATTTGAAACTCACACAGACACCAGACCGCTGGCCCACTCACTAGCACACCCAAAAACTCCAATTTGTCTTTAAGATGGAATATCATAATCAGTAAGCAGTCCCATGCATTGCCTACATTGTCAGCTCGTGAATGTTTCGTTTTGCAATCCAATCATGCTCAATGAATTTGAATAGTTTCAGTTTCTTTTCAGAACCGTGCATTGGAGCAGATCCTGGGGATACACGACCCTTCATCATTTTTAAAGTCGTGAATAATCCCGCCAAAAATTTAAGCCATGAATTTCCGGCCTGCCTGATCAGTTGATTTCTTTGTTGGCGAAGGTCAGCTACGAATAATTTGCGCAGGGAACCCTTGTGATGAAATCATTCACCTCTGCTTCTGACCATCGTTTTCCCTTCACGCAAGCCAGCCGTTGTTGCTGAAGGCGTGATTTTCCAAAGACAACAACCAAAGGCTGAGGAGAAGTGACGAAGGTGAAAGAACAGCTACATGTTTGTGCAAAGTTAAAGTTTGTTGGCAGATGAGGAATTCCGTTCACTAACGTGCACATCAACTGCATCAACAAGATGGAAGGCTTGCTTGATGGGAAAATGGAAGGGGTCATCAACACCATCCATCATGAATGCAAACGTTTGTGGTGTGGTGTCCCGGCCCCAGCGCAAATCCGATTTTCAACAACAAAAAACTTCACTGAAGTATCACTTGAGTGCGACAATATTCATGTCTTTTTTGGCATTTGGGGGGATGTGTCGTGTTCCCTCATCCCCCAGGATCTGCACCAATGACTGCAATGGCACAGAATCAACGGCACCCGAATAATAAAATGAACTATGGGCTGTGTGCGAAGAATTATTGCATGGATTGTTGTTGCAAGCTAAACAAACCGTTGCATCCATGCGACGTCACTGCCACAAGATTGGAATCAATGATGGAATATTCTCGCATAAAACTTTCCACCACTTTTTGATAAGGTCTGTTTAAATTTGTTGATGGGGTAGCGGTGTGTGAATTGGAAAAACTCTTCCCACTGGAGGCAGGAAAGAGGTCAAAATGACAAAACTGCAAAATTTCTTGTGCTTCTTGGCGACTCCAGACCCCAGATCCCCTGCTAAATGCTCTGCCACATGGAACCCCGCTGACCTCGTGCGTACTCAACTGGTGGTTTTGTCCCCCAGACACACCAAGAATACTCTGACATCATCTTCCAAATATTTGATCCAGATGCTCGGAAATGTGTTTCTCAAAAGAAATGTTTTTCAACTCTGAAATGTGTTTGCAAAAAGAAATTATTTTTTATCATTTTGTCTCTCGAAGGGGATCACATTACACATGAACGACCAATCTCTTAAACTTACATTCAACATGTCAATGGTTTTGTTTATTGAAAAAGGAAGGCTATCATTAGAAAATGATGAAGTACAAGGTGGCACTAATATGTTGAAGCCATCAAAATCATCAGGCCACCATTGACTGGCAAATGTAATAAAAATTTTATTGACAGTACCGAAGGCCAGATCCTGTGAACAGAAAGGCAAGAAAAACAATCTTACTAAAATATAATAAACGACAGAAGACAGAATTTGGAGAAAATAAGTGGAAAGGTCGTTTCCCACACTGGGACACCTTATCTTAGCAGAAACAAAGACCGTGAGACACTTGTTGGACTTGTGACGTATGTGGTGCAATGCTAAAGAGGACTAGCGACACAGGAACTTATGACACCTCAGCGGTAGTCAACGCAATAAAGGAGAAGAATTATTTTTCAACAATAAAAAATGAAGGAAGCCAGTGTGGCTGTGCAGGTTAGCGTACTCAAGGCAAACATTCAATCTGCAACATGGCAGCAAAATAATTTGTAGATTGATAGAACGTAAGGTTGACTAAAATCCTGTTTATGGGCTCGAGTTTGCATTTGCTTCCAAATATAATTTGCTGCAACTCGCAAATTCTCCGACTAATCCGGCCTGCTGAAATCTGCTTCAAATCAACTGTAGAAGAAGGCATTTCCGATCAATGGCTAGTTTTGCTGGAACTTAAATTCACGACGCCTGTGGTGAAGCAACAAACAGCTTGAAATCTGTCTGGCTTTTTGACCAAGCCAACCTCAGTGAACTGTTGCATGTTCTTCTTTCCAAATATAACAATTTCCTTGCTCTTGCTAGTTGCAAACCGAGAGTGGACATTCTATGGGAATCCTTTTCAGAAATTGCTCGTGAGGCGATGAAATTGTGTATTCTAAGGAAAAATAAACGCTCAACGCCGAAACCATGTTGGTTCTCAAAGGAAGGAGCTTCGCTTTCAAAACAAAAATTGAGAATGCTCTTCCGCCGAAGGAAGCGTTCACAAGCTTTTGTTTCTGCTTATAAAGCAGCGTTGAGGGCATATATTCTCAAAAACATTCTCTATTGAAATGTTTTGCGACGGATGCTAACGAAATCAACCAGCCTTTATCTCAACCCAAAACAACAATAAGAAGTGCTTGGAAAACACAGTTAATACCTTCAATCTGGGGTGCTGGATCATAAAACTACATTTCGAAAAAATGTTCGGAAATTTATCACTGACGGTCCATGCCACTGATTCTGCGAGTAGGTAGGTACTTGGTCTCTATTTTCAACCTTTTGTGTTTGCTTTATCATGTTTGTCCAAACGACTCAGTTTCACTTTTCATAATTTGTTCTTGTCCTAAATTGTATTCATAGGGGGGTCTGTTACGGTTGCTATGTGGCAACTCTGACCCTCCTGGTGATTTCTTATTGTAATTCAACGTTTTGTATGTTCACTGAATGAAATAAAATAAAATAAAATAAATCTCGAACAATTAGTGACGAAGCCCACTCGAATCACCCCATTTTCAAAATCCATTCTGGATATCGCTTTAACTAACTCTGAGTGGACCGGACGCTTTGTCACCATCGCGCCTGGAATATCTGATCATGAAATGGTTATTCTGTCCTTCCCGGCAAATTATTCCAGAGTTCCCAAGAATCAAGAAAACATTCCTGGACTACACTTCAGTTCAATGGCCTCTCATAAATCAAGTTTTACTGACGAACTCTCTTTTTTCTCGAGAAACAAAAATTTACAGGCATACAAATGAAAGTTGGCTGTCGCTAAAATCTCAGACCAATGGTGCCTAAAACTCAAATTCCAAATTGCTGTGGAAAAACGCGAAACCTGCGTACGGTCGCCTTAACCCCCGTGCACCAGCGAAAGGATTGCAAACATTTTATTTCTCTCCCTTTGTTCTGTGATAGACTGACATAGACATCTGTCAAGTAGGCTAAATGACATTTTTTTTAATTTGGACGCCAGTTATGACAGACAGCTGATGTGGAATATTTTGGTGAAGGGAACCTCTCAGGCCAATTCGCATTTTGATAATTATACGTAAGGGCAACAGAAGTTAAGTGGTAAAAATAAAATGGTAAATTCATTATGAGGTGCTGTTGCACTGCAGGTTGGCACTTTCAGTTGACTAGCTTCAAGACAGTGCAGTCTGCAGAACAGAGAGAACACAAGTAGACAAAAGGTCAAAGGTGCCACAGACAAATTTGTTCATAAAACCAACCCTTATTGCATTTTGCTTTTCTGTCGGCAATGGCGGTTCAAAAATGAGACCTTGTCGGTGGTCTTTCAGAACACCAAGCGACACAGTTATCACCACAGTCGAAGCCACATAGATCTCAGAATCATCATTAGAAGAAATATGAATTGATGAACTATTGTTGCCATCATGATCATCACTTGTTACAATTCGATTTACATTGTAATTCAACCTCAGGTGCAACTCTGGATCGAATTGTTGTTTTGCATTATGATGATTGGGATCGGGATCATCATTGTCTTGCACTGGATTTGTGCTTGCCTGAAAACACAAAACACACAAGCAGGCAGGCAAGGGAAAAAGACAGAGAGGAGGAGATGGGCAGGAGAGAGAGAGGGGGGAGGGAGTGTGAGAGGAGGAAAGAGAGAGAGAGAGGGAGAGAGAGAGAGAGAGGGAGAGAGAGGAGAGGGAGAGAGAGAGAGACTGTTTTTGTCACGGAAAAATTGTAAGGAATTTTGCAAACCTACCGAACAGCATGCTCGTCAGTCCATTTTGAAAATCAGGATTGACAAATCCCTGCTACGTCAAATGGAACACGTCACATTTTGATGATGTCATCAAATATCAAAGCAAATGCTGTTCCCTATTTACATCATCAATGATAACATTTGACTTGGTGGGAGGTTCTCACAGGCAGTGTTCAGTATTTTATCGTCATTTATGATTTGTCAAATTGACGTTGTTATACTTGCCAGCAAATTGGATGTTGATTGGTAGTGAGGCATTCCGTTAACTATTCGTATCCATAATCTGTTTTCGCTAGATAAATAGGGGCTGCACTCTCCACTTTACCACATTGGTGGGTGGTTACCCAAAGGCTCGCTTTGAATGGCATTTGCTGCTACCTTGCTCAATTCCATTTCTCTGCCTCATTTTGCTGGCTAACCAGCTTATCAACTCTGTTACAAAAAGGTTTTCTCTGCGATATAAAATAATTTCCCAGAGCCTTCCAGTCTTTTCCTTCTTTCTCATCTCAGTCCTCGTTTCAGCAATTTTAACACGCGTTGTTTCGGACCGATGTGTTCAGTTCGCCTTTGCTGGAACAGTTCACTGAACGAAAATCATTACTTCCTGTTGTCCGTCTGAAACAAAATTTCCGGCTGCACGACACAGCATGTCTCTCTGTGCTTTACGATTATTTCGGTTTACATGGTATCTCTGTTTATCCCTGCATATTGCATGTACGCAGCAATGCTGGTGGATTGCACACATTGGGATTTGTCGCTGAAATAATAAATTTCTCAAAATTGGTGCATAGATGATTTTTCTTCCACATTTTTGAAAGGCGAGATCATTGACTTTGGTGGCATCACGCAGCCAAATCAAACCGTGAACATGTGGTGAACCGGTCAGAGGGTGTTATCAATGCAATGACGCACATGCGTCAGAGCGCAAGCCCCAAGGGGCGTGAAACTGAGCTGAATTTATACGTATTAGGTGGAGAACATTTTTAGCATGAAGTGGTATTTCTCTTTTTTAATCTTGTGCAAAAATAGATAAACCTGCAGAGTCTTTTTGGCTGTCTTTTATCGTTGCAGATTCATCACTTTGATGAGGAAAGAAGTACAATCAAAAACATGGATATCAGTCGATATCGATATGACCGCCATTCATATACGAGTATTTTCACGTCTCGTATTTTGTCTGTCTCGTATTTTAATGTCTCGTATTTTCATGTCTGCATTTACTTCTTCCTACCAATCTACATTGTCTGGGTTCAACGACCCATCTTTTCGAAAAATGATGTCTTCACACACTAAAATCACTGCGGTAAGACATCAACGACTTCAGAATATGCCGGTTGAAACTGGTGGTGCGGTGATGCTCCATCAGAAACCAGACTGATCCGGTTTTCTTGCATTCGGAGGAAAGCAGACATGATGACATGACAATGGGCGCATCGATCAGTAATCAGCTGCTGCTACGTGCTCACTTAACATAACACTGATCTTGCAATTCCAGAGACACTTCGATCTGATCCGGAATGTTAAGTACCGTGATCCACTTTTTCCGCAATGGTTGCAAGTGATATTGGTGGTCCATATTTGCAGCCACTTTCACTGAAGTTCAAACACTGAGTGAATCCGACATTTTTCATCAAAGCTTCAAATTCATGACCATTTTTGTCAATCAAATCTCCCTTTGCGCTGTCTACTGTCGTTGTGTCAGCTCTTCCCGTTACTTTTTCATACATTTTCTGATTCTGGCATCCTGCACTATTTAAATGGGACTCTTCTTCAATAGCGGCATTGTGGTTTACACATGTGGACAGACTTCAGCATGTTTGCAAACCTTCAATTTGATGCTGTGTTTATTTTTAAGGAAAATTGCAAATCTCTGTTCGAAATAATTCACAAAAACTGAGCGTTCACCCCAGCAAACTGCCTGCCAGGCCTGCCTTGAAGGTCATTCTGCTCTGCATTCATTTCAAGTACGTACGTATAGTATAGAATAAAGTATTTGATCAAAACTCATGTCATCTTCAACGTGCACACGTTGAAGATGAAATGAGTACCCATTCCTTGGTTGAACCATCAACAAATGACGAGTGATGTTAGTTTCTACACCTTCTGTCGCCACACCTTTCCATTTGTTTTTGTTTCCTTTTTTCGATTGTTCTAATTCTGAACATGGCGTTGGAACAAGAAAACGTGCCCAAGGCAGACAAACAACGAAATTGCAGCGTCGCAATTTCCCAAATGCTTGTCAACTTGGTTCTGAATTCAGCTTTTACATCGGCAAAAACTGAAGCACTTTTTTACTCGAGAATTCGCGCACAGGGCCCACATTCGAAGCACCTACTCATCCAAGCCAAACAAACAGGTCATGGATAATTATGTCAAATGTGACCTCCATTCGTCTTTTGTCAGAGCTGCTGAGAGTCTGAAAAAGAAAACTCGATCGAATACCAGAGAGAGCTGGTTTACGCTCGCCAGTGGGCCACATCTCCCAAAACCAAATTATGAACAATGTGAGCAAAAACTCTAAAAGAATAGAAAATTTACCAGAACAAACCATGAGTAGCGGCAGAAGTTGCTTAAATCCACCATTTTTCCACTTTGTCAGTTGATTTCCTGGGCAAGTTATGTATTCTGCGGAGCCAGCTGCACTGGATTTAAACCAATCCTCTGAAGCATCAAGACTGTTTACAAATTTACTGAGCCAGTCCAGAAGAAACAAACAGGTCAATGCTGCTTCTGTGGAATTTGTAGTGTCATTGCCCATGCTGTCGATTGCTGGCAACATCACTTCATGATATCTGCAAGTATAAGAAGAACAAATGTCATGTCAATCAATGCTGAAAACGATATTTCAAGGAAATGAGACCATCGCTTCCAAGAAAAATATCAGCCATCCGAAAGGATGAACACATTATTGGCCAGCCGATACATTAAACAAAGGGCGTGGTTGATCAAATTTTCCCGAAATCACTATTTCGTTTCTCTCTGACCCACCAGGAGTGGAATCGGATCAACCACAAAACGCAGAAAATCCCTCTGTCAAGTCAGAATGAAAAAATTTGCATTTTTTGCACGAATCAGACCATCTAGATATTGTCCACTACATGGAGGCAGGGACAATTCCAATGATTCGAAAGACCATTGGAATTGTCATCAGTCGAGTGAGGACTGCATGATTGATGACATCGTATTTCTTGAAGCGCAGCACCCAACACCGACCAAAATAAATTACAGTATCCGACCACCTAGCTCCCAAAACCATTGATCTGCTTCGCATGGCTATCGACCGCAAAAACGAGAAGGAATGGAAGTTCGTCTGGATGAAGGACAGGACGGGATGTGGGAACATTTGCTCATAGACCTGACAATGAGGAAGCCACATCAATTGCAAGTGTCTCCGACGTCAGCAACATAGGTTAAATTGTTTTTCTAGACACTGTGTTGCGGACTCCAATGTAACTTTCGGTTGTGGATTCAGCTGTACTGCTCCCGCCAATTTTGGAGCTGAACAAAATTGTCACTCATAAGGAACATTGATAAATTGGTCATCCTTCTCTTTTTAGCCACATTCCAGTTGACATCATTGTAGTTACGGAAACTTGAGAAAACCTGTTGCAAATACCTGCTCTCGCTAGGTTCTCTGTGCCTTCTTGACCTCATTAGGTTCCCAGTTTGCTAGAGTCAATTCGTACAACTATCACCTTTGATACTATCCAAGGAGTATCGTTGAATTTATTTGCTATTGTTCTTTGCGCTTGTTGATTTGACGTGTGTCGTTTTTGTCGAAAATAAAACTTCAGCTTGTTGGCAATCAATGCAGCTCTGCAGTAGATTTGATTTTTCATATTTCATATATACAGTGAGATTAAAGCTAAACCGGTGGGATGGTGGGTCGCCCGTTGGTCGCTCTCGCATCCGCTTGCGTGGGAGAGGACGAGTGAATTGGCTCATGGAAGCAAAAAGCGTTCTCCGGCAATTCTGTCGTTGTCAGCGCGTGATTCAAATCTCAGGTCGCAGGTGAGTTGCAGGGTGTAGCGAAAATTACGACGAGTAGAGATGGTGCGCTGCACGGTCGTAGCGAGTGGAGATGGTTCTGACATGTCCATAGATGGTTCTGTTGATGGGAGATAATTGCAGAAGTGTTGCCGAGGTTAGCCAGGATTTACATGCCCGGCATCCTAACCGGCATGTTTTGGTCGAGTCGCGGATTACCGGCCTTATGCACAAATTCCGCACCACATTTTCCAGTGAAAAAAGTGTCAAGGAAAGGGACTTACAACCACGGACGAGGGATATTCGACTGCGATCCTGGTCGCATATGGGTTGGACCCTTTTCAAAGCACTCGCCGAGTGGCGCAAGAAGCTGGGATAAGTCAATGGAGCGTACTACGCATTTTGCAACAAACATTGTCTTACAAGTTATGATCCATGCTTTGGACGATGGTTCTGCCATGTGGCTGGGCTATGGAGCAAATTGACAGGTGTCCGGCTTTCGAGCGCAAAATTTGCTTAATTGATGAGACCCGTTTCCAGTTGCAAGGCGACGTCAATAGGCAGAACAAGCGATGGTGGAGCCGAGAAAACCCACACTTGGCTTGGAGGATCACTCCCGCGACTGTGTGACTGCACGACAATTATTTCATGAATGCATTGTCGCCGATTGCGAACAATTCGAACATGCACTGGACGAGTCTGTCGAATAGGTACTTGTCGTTCACCCTGTAGGCGGTCAGCGGCAGGTCAGCGGTCAGGTGGCTGAAAACAACATAAAAAACACAGTCGAGAGAGCGACAAGCATATGCAAAACGGGTGAACCCCAGCCCACCGGTTTAGCTTTAATCTCACTGTATTTATCATGTACATATTTCATGTTTCATGTTTTAAGCATATTCCATTTCAGATCACTTTCGACATTTATCTCTCTTTATTCCGTGAGTGTAATAAACTCCTGTTATTGATACTTCCAATTCTGTTGTAACCATTCAAGGTCCTGTTGAGCACGTTTTCAAGCACGTGTTGAATTTTCTAAAGTACGGACCATTTGATTTTGCTGTCGGTGCAATTTCTTATAAGCACATTTTCAAGCACGTATTGTATTTTCTTAAGTACGGACCATTTGATTTTGCTGTCGGTGCAATTTCCTGTCAGCACGTCTTCAAGCACGTGTTGAATTTTCTTTAGCACGAATCATTTGATTTTGCTGTCCGTGCTATTTCCTGTCAGCACGTTTTCAAGCACGTGTTGAATTTTCTTCAGCACGGATCATTTGATTTTGCTCTCGGTGCAATAATTTCCTGTCAGCACGTTTTCAAGCATGTGTTGAATTTTCTTAAATACGGACCATTTGATTTTGCTGTCGGTGCAATTTCCTTTTAGCACGTTTTCAAGGACGTGTTGAATTTTCTTAAATACGGACCATTTGATTTTGCTGTCAGTGCAATTTCCTATTAGCACGTTTTCAAGCACGTGTTGAATTTTCTTAAGTACGGACCATTTGATTTTGATGTCGGTGCATTTTCCTATAAGCACGTTTTCAAGCACGTGTTGAATTTTCTTTTGTACGGACCATTTGATTTTGCTGTCGGTGCAATTTCCTGTCAGCACGTTTTCAAGCACGTGTTGAATTTTCTGAAGTGCGGACCATTTGATTTTGCTGTCGGTGCAATTTCCTGTCAGCACGTTTTCAAGCACGTGTTGAATTTTCTTGAGTACGGACCATTGATTTTGCTGTCGGTGCAATTTCCTGTCAGCACGTTTTCAAGCACGTGTTGAATTTTCGCAAGTACGGACCATTTGATTTTGCTGTCGGTGCATTCTCTTGGAATGGTTTACAGAAATCTCTCAAGTTGTAAAACGTGTGATCAAAATATTGAAAAAAAGTTGCTGCACTTGGTTGAATGAGTGGATGAGTCCCGCCGAAAGAATGCTCTTCCTGCGGAATAATCTCAAATGTTGACATTCGTTCAACGACCTTTTAGTTTTTACTGAATCATGCTACCGGAACAAAATCATTCTCTTTTTACACCATGAAAAGCGATTTTTACGATACCTCTTCGCTTAATGAAGCTAAAGATGCCATAGAGCAACATTGTGCACCATACGTCGTGCACTTAACTTGTCGCAGACTGGTCCAGTCATAGCTGCACAGTTTCGTCTTTTTTATCTGAGAATAAACTGCTCGTACGTATGTAGCGAATATCTGCAATGAGCATTTTGTACAATGACTACGAATAAGCTTAAAGTAAAATTTGTGCAGTGTAAAATTGTACAAAGTAAATGTGCAAATAAACAAAGTAAATAAAAAATGCTAGTAAAAAAATGAAGTAAAAATAAAAGCAAGTAAATAAACAAAATGTAAATGTAAAATTGTTCAAAGTAAAATTTCTGCAATGAGCATTTTGTGAATCTGTGATCTATCATTTGGATAGGATAAGAACGTTTGATAACTGCTGTGAATGCCAACAGAGGCATGAATGCAGACTGTTTCTTTCACCAATTTCATTAAATCAATATCATATGTTGCATGTTCGTGATCTCCGCAACTCTTCACCAGGTGTTGACAGAATTACTGCTTCATTTTCGAAAATAATTGCGAATGGCTTGCACCCATCATACAGGGGCGGTGATCATGGGGGGTTGCATAAATTTTTTTTCCAATCCACTTCCGCAGACCAGGAGGTCGCAACAGCCAATCACGTCGTCTCAAATTATGACGTCATCAATTTTGGGATTTTTGCATTGCCAGCGCTTTTTGCCATTTGGCATGTTTGCCACCGCTTCGCAACTCTTTCTGGGGTTGCAATAGGGTCAGGTTTGGTCAGGTTAGGTTAGGTTAGGTCAGGTTTGGTTTGGTTGTCAGGTTTTGAAAATTGGATGTTGAAATTGGCTGGAAATCCCAACAACCAATCAGAGACGCGCATGCGGAAGTGGATTGGAAAAAAATGTGCTGGGGGGTTGGGGGGATGCATCCCCCAATACTGGAAAGGGTTATTTTCTGGGTGGGATTGTTGCCCTTGCCTCATCCCCCGTCAAAATACCCTTTGTTGAATACTAATTATCCCCACGATGCCCTCAAGTGGCCGACTTTTGTCAATCGGTGTATTTCTCCAATTATTTTTGTGTGATGTTCACACCAGTTGGAAGTTGGAATTTGCAATGAAGAAACGCGCTGTTGAATGTGCCAGATTTTTTTCAAAAGTGCGCATTCTGAGCACCTCTTGAGGTTCGATTTTTTCAAAAAATTTTCCCCCTTCGGGGAGGGGGGCCCGGGGCACCCCCTCCCCGAACCCCACCCCCGGCGCTGAGCTTCTGCGATGCTTCGACGGGAACGACATTGCTTTTCTTCGGTGTTGCCCCCGGTGTTTCCAGATTGACAGACGGTGACATTTTTGGACTGCATTTTCGTTCGACTGTGATTTTGTTTGACTTTTTTTTGTTTGACTGTGCGTTTGTCAGATTGCATCCTTGTTAGACAGTTCTGTCTTTCAACGTCATATTCTGCGAGCCAGTCTTCACAACTATAAACGTCTTCGTCTATCCACCGGCGTGTCCCCTTTCCATCCTGTATCGCAAAAGGGACGAACGAAATGCAGAACGCGAATCAATGGGAGATATGGCGTTTCGCGGAACTTCGCGGTGTGAAATTTTCCGAATTCCGCGGAACCACACTGGTTTTGGGTCAGGTTGAGTTTTGTTTGATTGGGAGGTTTGGTCAGGTTGGGTTGGATTTGATTGGAGTTGTTTGGCTTTGGAGGTTTGGGAGCTTGAGATTCGCACTGCAGCCTCAGTGCCCTCAATCCGCAAATTCCACGATTTCTGCGTCGGGTGTGCGAATCCTGGATTCAGTCTTCAGTCGGATTCGAATGCAGCTTCGAATCCAAATCATTTTTCAATTTTTGGAAAAAAAAAACACCGACGGTCGCATGCACCAAAGCCACAAACCCGAGCCCCAACGCTGAGCTTGAAAAAAGTCAATTCCATGTTCAGATGCACCTTTCTCAACGACAGTAAAGGTACTGTTGTGCACAACACGATTCCTTCACCATCGTCGAGAAAGGTGCATCTGAACATGGAATTGATTTTTTCAAGCTAGGGTTTGGCTTCGGGTAAGCATAATTTTTTTCCAATCCACTTCCGCGGACCAGGAGGCCGCAACAGCCAATCACGTCGTCTCAAATTGTGACGTCATCAATTTTGGGATTTTTGCATTGCCACCGCTTTTTGCCATTTGGCATGTTTGCCACCGCTTCGCAACTATTTCTAGGGTTGCAATAGGGTTAGGTTAGGTCAGGTTAGGTTTGGTTAAGTTTAGGTTTTGAATATTGGATGTTGAAATTGGCTAGAAATCCCAACAACCAATCAGAGACGCGCATGCGGAAGTGGATCGGAAAAAAATGTGCTGGGGGGTTGGGGGGATGCATCCCCCAATACTGGAAAGGGTTATTTTCTGGGGGGATTGTTGCCCTTGCCTCATCCCCCGTCAAAATACCCTTTGTTGAATACTAATTATTCCCACGATGCCCTCAATTGGCCGACTTTTGTCAATCGGTGTATTTCTCCAATTATTTTTGTGTGATGTTCACACCAGTTGGAAGTTGGAATTTGCAATGAAGAAACGCGCTGTTGAATGTGCCAGATTTTTTTTCAAAAGTGCGCATTCTGAGCACCTCTTGAGGTTCGATTTTTTCAAGAAATTTTGCCCCTTCGGGGAGGGGGGCACCCCTCCCCGACCCCACCCCCGGCGCTGAGCTTCTGCAATGCTTCGACGGGAATGACATTGCTTTTCCTCGGTGTTGCCCCCGGTGTTTCCAGATTGACAGACGGTGACATTTTTGGACTGCATTTTCGTTCGACTGTGATTTTGTTTGACTGCGTTTGTCAGATTGCATCCTTGTTAGACAGTTCTGTCTTTCAACGTCATATTCTGCGAGCCAGTCTTCACAACTATAAACGTCTTCGTCTATCCACCGGCGTGTCCCCTTTCCATCCTGTATCGCAAAAGGGACGAACGAAATGCAGAACGCGGATCAATGGGAGATATGGCGTTTCGCGGAACTTCGCGGTGTGAAATTTTCCGAATTCCGCGGAACCACACAGGTTTTGGGTCAGGTTGAGTTTTGTTTGATTGGGAGGTTTGGTCAGGTTGGGTTGGATTTGATTGGAGTTGTTTGGCTTTGGAGGTTTGGGGAGCTTGAGATTCGCACTGCAGCCTCAGTGCCCTCAATCCGCAAATTCCACGATTTCTGCGTCGGGTGTGCGAATCCTGGATTCAGTCTTCAGTCGGATTCGAATACAGCTTCGAATCCAAATCATTTTTCAATTTTTGGAAAAAAAAAAAAACACCGACGGTCGCATGCACCAAAGCCACAAACCCGAGCCCCAACGCTGAGCTTGAAAAAAGTCAATTCCATGTTCAGATGCACCTTTCTCAACGACAGAAAAGGAACTGTTGTGCACAACAGAAGGTATTCCTTCACCATCGTCGAGAAAGGTGCATCTGAACATGGAATTGATTTTTTCAAGCTAGGGTTTGGCTTCGGGTAAGCATAATTTTTTTTCCAATCCACTTCCGCGGACCAGGAGGCATAATTTTTTTTCCAATCCACTTCCGCGGACCAGGAGCTCGCAACAGCCAATCACGTCGTCTCAAATTGCGACGTCATCAATTTTGGGATTTTTGCATTGCCACCGCTTTTTGCCATTTGGCATATTTGCCACCGCTTCGCAACTCTTTCAGGGTCACAATTGGGTTAGGTTAGGTCAGGTTAGGTTAGGTAGGTCAGGTTAGGTTTGGTTAAGACAGGTTTTGAAATTTGGATGGCGAAATTGGCTGGAATTCCCAACAGCCAATCAGAGGCGCGCCTGCGGAAGTGGATTGGAAAAAAAAATGTGCGACCAGGAGGCCGCAACAGCCAATCACGTCGTCTCAAATTGTGACGTCATCAATTTTGGGATTTTTGCATTGCTACCGCTTTTTGCCATTTGGCATGTTTGCCACCGCTTCGCAACTCTTTCTAGGGTTGCAATAGGGTTAGGTTAGGTCAGGTTTGGTTAAGTTTAGGTTTTGAAAATTGGATGTCGAAATTGGCTGGAAATCCCAACAACCAATCAGAGACGCGCATGCGGAAGTGGATTGGGAAAAAAATGTGCATCGGGGAAGTGGCTTTGGTGCACACGACCGCGAATGTTTGTGGAAAAACACTGCCGCGCTTTTCAAAAAAAAAAAAAAAAAAAAAAAAATCGCGATCGCGTTTTCCTGTCTTGGTGAAAAAAAAAGAATGCGCCGTCGGCCATCTTTGATTTTCAAAATGGCCGCCGCCGTCTCCGGTTCTGGCGGTTCATGAAGTGTGTGCGATCGCGATCTTTTCTTTGTGATTTTGTCATGATAAACATGTGTGTGTGCGATCGCGATCTTTTCTTGGTGATTTTGTCATGATAAACATGTGTGTGTGCGATCGCGATCTTTTCTTGGTGATTTTGTTGTGAGGCAATCATCAATTGTGAACAGCGAGGTTCAGCCAGGGAAGGGATGGGAAGGAAACGTGACCGTCGGCTGCATTATCGAAAGGAATGGAAAAGGAGGGAAAGGACGCGACGCGAAGAGGTTTGTTTCTGGGAACTTCTCCTTTCACTCCAGTGTGACATTGCTTAGGGAGGAGCTGGGCTGGGAAATCCTTGCTAAGAGGAGAAAGCTCAGGGGTGTTTCAACTTTTCGAAAATGTGTCCGTGGTGACTGGTGAGGGAGGATGGGCAGGGAAGTGACTAAAACGCTGAACCTGCTTGTCTTGCTTGTCCTGCTGGTAATGGCCAGGTTAGGGTTAGGTAAGGGTTAGGTGAGGTTAGTTTAGGTTAGGATAACCTAATCTAACAATAACCTAACCTATTTAACCATTACCAGCAGGACAAGCAGGTTCAGCGTTTTAGTCACACCCGATGGGCAGGATGCTTTTTTTTTTGAACTGGGGACGGAGTCCCCCCGCCGTCGAGTTCGTAGGACAAAAAGTCCAGAGTCATTTTTAAAAGTAAAAAAAAAAGACCGATGCCGAGGAAAGGCGCACAAAACATCCAGTGCATCAAAGCACGATGTCAACAAATAAGGTCATGTTTCATTTTGTCAGAAAGGGAGTGAATTAGATTAATTGGTGTCAACCTCTCCATTATGGCATTGGAAAATTCAATTTTCGCCGGAAAAAGATTAGGTAGATGCTGTGGCACCCTGGTCAAAAACGCAGGGTTTACGGGGGCCAGTGAACTCGTTTCATTTATCCTACCTTCCCTTTCCAAAAATGTCTCGAAACAACCACGTATTTCTCTGGAACAAACTTGGCATTTCTCATGACATGCTAAACCTATCAGAGGCCCATTGTTTACTGCCCTGGATTTGCTTACTGTGTATCATTTAATTGTCTACCGAGTTGCTATCGTTGCATTTCATAAACCTAAAATGGATGAAGGGTTCTTAACTTTTTCTTTTGTACAATGTAATCATAGTAGAATCACATACACTAACTAGGTTTGCCTCGGAACATAATCTGTTACTGCCGCTGGTTAGGACCACTTTTGGGAAGCGTTCTTTCGAGTTCAGGCTTTCTGTCATTTGGAATAGTCTTCCGAAACATATTAAGGAGAGTTCCCAGGCAGCACAGTGTCGTCGGCAATCGGTCTGGCGACGGTCGGCCATGCTTGGACGGATTGCCAACGTTGGCGGTCCGTCCAGATTTGAAGGCGCCAGCGCGCAGCGCAGAGCCTGCCGCCCACCGGGACGCCTGGAAATCGCCTCGGCCAGTCGGCCACCAAAGGACGCAAAAAGATTTTGAATTGTTGTGCGATGTGCGCTGTGGGTGCGGACGTTGCGAGATGAAAATCTTTCCCTTGCTGAAGCATGTTGTTGCACGACGTTGTCTCCAATCATTTTTTTTTCAATTTGACATTCGTCGCGTGCAGTGTGTTTGTGTGTTTTCACAATCAACAATGGTGGAGCTTGAAATTCGCAGTGTGTTCCAACGTCCGCTGGAACAGTTTTTGTTCATTGTGAAAATGAAGCGCGACTGAAACGTGAGATTTTTCTCTTGTGATTTTTGCAACACGCGCTGGCAGTGGGGAAAAAATGTGTCGGAAGGAAAATTTTTCGTCTCTTTCCGTTGGTGAATGGATGGGACCCTGCGGTCCTGTTGGAGGCTCGGGGTTTCAAAACCATATCCAAGGGGCCTGGGATGAACCCAAGCGGGGTTCCAAGGGGAGGAGCCCCCCGGAGGAAACTGAATTTTTTTTTGAATTCTTGGGTTCATTTTGGCCTTTGGGGCCAAAATTTGTTTTCCAGAGGTCAAACTTTCCACCAAGGCGAGCCTGCAGCACATGCCAATACCAATGGACCCAGCGGGGGGCGCAATGGGGCCCTCAACTCCCCCTGTGTTCCACTGGGTATTCAATTTTGGGGGCATGCCCCCCTTCCCTGGTTCCCCCGTGTCCGTGATTGCCGCCCCTGCTGAAATTCAGGGAAATGTTCAAAAAATACACGAAAAGCCAGGGAAAATTGCGAGTCACCGGTGTCCCTGTGGACATCGAAATGTTCCGAGTAAGGACATTTTGAGCCCAAAATGAACACTCAAATTTTCTCAGATCCCCTGCCTCGACTCCTCTTTTTTGAACGCCTCTAGGTGTGTAGGTACCTTTTATTTCAAAGCGACACTTTACTTCATCAGAGAAAGTCAGGGAAATGGATCGGCGAAGGTCAAGGAAATGAAATCCAAAAAGTTGTGGGAACCCTGTGGGCCCTCTCGCCTGAGGCCAACTGGGGCTGGGATCCCCTTCAGCCAAAGCCCAGAGGCCAGGAACCCACTCCGCTGAAGGCCAGGTGACAGTGAGCGAGCCCTTACTGGACAGTGAGCCCTTATTGGGGCTGCGGCTCCGAAGGACTGAAGGTTTGGGATCCTCTCCCCGACCCCCGGCAAAAGGTGAGGGATAGCTCTCCCTGACTGTATGACAGAAGAGTGAAGGGGCCAAAGTCCCTCTTATTTGGGGTGTGTGAACCCGTGTCGATTCAAAAAAACTCGATTCCGAGATTTTTTTGGATTCTTATTCCAATTCTTGATTCTGATTCCGATTCCAGGGCGAACTCTATTCCGGTTGCGAAGTTTCTGTTCTGATTCCAAAATTCCGATTCCTGGTGAAGTGGTGAATCGAGCTTGATTCAGGCGAATAGCACAGGAAGGCACCTATATCCAGGTACCTACCTGTCCACATTTCGGGACCACCAGTGGACAAAATGTGGATGGTGGCCTGTGTTCGACAAACAATCTGAAGAGATTGTGGTAAGGTATGGTACCTACAGGTATTGGAACAATTTGATAGGTACCTGTTGTCGAAATGACCATCGATACTGTTGTTAGGCATCGGTAAGGATGCCGATATCATGTTCTGGCTGTCGACAGCAATTGGTACACCTTTGGTGTCTGTTGGCATTTTTGTTTTTGGTGTCGATGGCACCTGTGTATTGTCATCGACCCAGTATCCAGCAGCAAAAATGCACTTGAGATAAAAAAAACTCCAACTTGGGTACCGTACTTTCAAGTTGGGCCGATTTCTGTCAAGGGAATTTTTTCGGGGTGTGCAGATTCGGAATCGAATCAGAATCGAGCTCCGATTTCAGGAATCGGAATCTGGACTTGGAATCGGAATCACGATGGCCCCTGAATCGGAAGAGAGACTTGGAATCGGAATCGAAATATCCAGTTTTTTGTTAGGAAGTAGGTATCTCAAAACACACCCCTGGGTGTGGGATTGGTGTTTTGTGTCATCAATTGCTATTTTGTAGCAATCCTGTCCCTCATAGGCGAATCATCTGGGTACCTCAGACCTCAAGGTATGTGCTTCTGCGGAATCGAGCGTAATTGGAATCGAGCTCGATTATCAATTAACCAGGAACCGGAATCAAGAATTGAAATCGGAATCGAAATATCTCGGAATCGAGTTTTTTGGTAACGACATGGAATCGCACATCCCAAGAATTTTTATTTTGATATAGGGAAGGAGTCTCTTTGTGTCCTCACGAGGGAAATATCAAATTCGGTTCTCACAGCACCAAGAATCGTCACCAAATGGCATTGGCAAAAATCAGCCACCAAACCTTAACGTTGAAATACGAGGTGCATCCAGAAAGTTCGAGGAATTGTATTTTTCCCCAGATCAGGGGTGTCTCATGGGTTAGGTGAGCCATGGACCTTTAATTTGCATCCGTCTGGAGTCCACCGGACTTTATTTCACCACTCCTACCCTCTTACATTTTGTTCTAGGGTTTCTAGAAAAGTGGTCTTTTTAAGCACTGCCTGCAAATGACAAGTTTTTCTACGGAATGGCAGCTGCTAGTTCATTTTGCAGGGTGGGAGTGATCGAGGGGGTTGCCTCTGCCTTGGGACCATTGGCTCACAATAGTGAAACCAGGTTTCCTCTTTTTTAGTGATCCCGTCCACGGTGTGCCGTGCCAGAATTTGTTGACAAACGTGTCAGCGTGGTTTGGCGATTGGCCCAATGCTGCAGCTTTTTTCCCACCGTCAAGAATGTGTGGGATCTGATTTGCACTCACCACGGTCATGCCCAGTTTGGTAAGCGTTTCACAGTTCTTGGCGGAATTGCCCTGATGTCTTTGGTGAGAAAGAGCACAGTGCACGAAATGAAATCACCCCAGAAAATATGAGAATGACTGTTGAGTGCAACACACATTCTTGGCGGTGAGAAAAAACAGCAGCATTGGGCCAATCGCCAAACCATGCTGACACGTTTGGCAGCAAATTCTGGTACACCGTTGACAGGATCACTAAAAAACTAGGTATCCTGGTTTCATTATTGTGAGCCAATGGTCCCAAGGCAGAGGCAACCCTCTCGATCACTCCCACCCTGCAAAATGCACTAGCAGCTGCCATTCCATAGAAAAAATTGTCATTTTCAGGCAGTGCTTAAAAAGACCACTTTTCTAGAAACCCTAGAACAAAATGTAAGAGGGTTGGAGTGGTGAAATAAAGTCCGATGGACTCCAGACGGATGCAAATTAAAGGTCCATGGCTCACCTAACCCATGAGACACCCCTGATCTGGGGAAAAATACAATTCCTCGAACTTTCTGGATACACCTCGTAGGTAGTCTGCAGGGACCTTATAGTTCTAACTTCCCAATTGTTGAGTGTTAGCACTGTGCTCTCTTATAGGCCCTTAAATGGCAAGTGTAGGTACTTGCTCTGTGTATTTTGAACTTAAGT
>JASGXE010005072.1:0-25177 GCA_030068105.1 Sinentomon sp. SZTP_YWyxl | reverse complement strand
ACCCAGCGGATCGCTTGCCCCACCCTGGCATGTGTCTTTTGCTCGCCCTGATGGGTAATTTAGCCTCAATTTCACGAATTTTGCACCCAAAATGAACCCCAAATTTCAAAATTTCTCCAGCTTCTGGGGGCCCCCGCCAGGGGATCTGCCCCTTGGAACCCCGCTGGGGCTCCGTCCCAGACCCCGCGAAAACTGGGGGTACCCCAGACCCCCCTCTGGGTCGCTGCCAATTTCTTTCCGTGTAATGCCCCCGCGAAAACCTGAAATGACGGCCCTGGTAAAACTCCTGAGTACCACGTCCCCCGTGATATGAATATTGAGGGGACAGAAAACTCTCCGCACTCTCCTCCCATGGTAATACCTGAATTGCGGAGGAGAGATCATCACCATGGTAGCACTACCTCGACGAGGTTTGTTAATTTTTTTCCATTGGAGTGAATGGCGAAAATTTACCTCGTAATTTGAGGTAATCGTAACTCGTCATGATATCTTCGCCATCAGCATGGATTACATATTTTCTTTTTCCAATCCTATTTGCTGCTAAGGTCATTCATTGTCCCTTCCTCGATGTGGATGTGATGTCCGGTTATCTCATGCCATTTGGTAACAAGTTTCTCATTCTGTGGATTGATGTGGCACGTAATCGTGTGATTTCCATTTTCAAACTAAAATAATGTCAAAACGTTATGTCCATAAACAAGTAAAAAAACGAACATATTGACTGTATTTAAACTGCGGGCCAGTTACCATGAAACGTTATATTTTCGAATTTCCTTTCTCGGGCCAACCACAGAGGATGAAACAATACAGAAAGCCTTGACAGAGCCCCAAAGACTGCCTGGAACCCTTTCTTGATCTTCCTGGGAGACTCGGTCTGGCAGACTCGGATCATCTTGGGAGGGGGTCGTGATGGGTGGCATCCCCCAAAGGGTTTTTTAGAGTTCATTTTGTGTGCAAGATGTGGTTCTTCCATAAAACTTCAGGAAATGAGGACATTTTTCCGAGGAAGCTGGGAAGGTCGCTCCTTTTACCCCCCCTCACTGTATCTTGCCTCTGGCAACTCCCCAACAAAATTTGACCCAGCTTGCATGGTCTACTTCTGGCAGACCACCAGGGCTGCATAATGTTCTCATCATTCCCAAATTACCAACAGTCTGAAGCAAAACTGGTGATCTGTGATGATAATATGTGCATGTTCTGTTAGTTCAACATAGGTCCAGTGCCGCTTTACCCAATGAGCCAAATGGGCACAGGCCCAGGGGCCCGAGCTGCAAAGGGCTCTGGGCCTGCCAAACCACACAGTATAGTTTTTTGCCATTTTTTCATAGAAAACTGAAATTTTGCATGCAAAAAGAACATAAAATTCTAAAAAATTTCAGATTCTTGGGAACTTCGTTCCTCAGACCCCCTACCAGGGGCTCTGCCCCTTGTGGCACTGCTGTGGCACTGCGCCAGATCCCGAAAACGACCGACCCCCATTGCAGAGGGCTGGATCCCTTAGCCGATGCATGACCTTCCGCCATGGAGTCCGTAGACCGTGCTACCGGACCTAACTGCCAGAGAGAGGGCTCTGCCTTTTGAACCCTGCTTGGGAGGTACTGCCGACATCGTCTCCCAAAAAGGGGAGGCTATTGCAAACTAACCTGAAAAACCGGCTTTTTGTAATCATAGAATTTTTGAAATTTTCTGGAAGAGACATGGAAAAGTAAGGGAATTTTAGAAGTACGGAAATTATTGAATTAGCTTACCAAACTGAGTGACTGACTGACTGGTGCAAATTATTGGGCACTTCCCGACCTTTTTCAGCCTTGAAAACATGGGAGGGATCAGGACCGTTTTTCATCGCTGACAACAGAAAAAATCTGAAACTGCTGTTTTTGCCCCACAAAGGGGTGTTTTTGGGGTTTCTCAAAAAATATCGCATGCTCACAGATGGTGCTGACAGCAATGATTTCGTTAGAATTTCAAAGGTGGCAGACGAAATTTTAAACAACAAAAAGTTGACTGATTTCGCTCGGCTTCAAGAGATGACGAGCGTGCAGCCAAAAAATATAACTGCACAAATACAGATTCCGCAGGCGAATTTTGTCGAAACGGATCTGCTGGCCGAGTTCTCGTGAGTCTAAGTCATTGATATCATGATCACCGCTTGGGCGCAGCGTAGTGGGGTGAAATCCTTGCCGTCAATATTTTAAATTTCAGCATTAATGAAATTAACTATGTCGTCAATCACTATGTGCTCCATGGCATCTTTGGGCGCCACACCAAATCGTGCGTAGATAATTGGCGAATTTGTTCCTGTGTTTTTATTTATCTGACTTCCCTTTGACACTCTGCTCACCCTGCCACCACAACTGTTTGTGGCAGTATTGGTTTGTAAATAAATAATAATAAATAATAATAACTTACGCGACTGACTGATGGAAATGAAGGACAGTTCAGTCGTCGTCCCTGAAACAGAAGAGTCTTTTGCCTTCAGAACAATAATTGCCTTTGAGCATCACTTTTCCATCTTTTTCCCTACAAGTAGGTTTTCTTTCCTGCTGCCAGAAATTTGAACTGGAATTGGCTGCGTAGCGAACAACGCAGCGGCCTCTCGTGGGGCAAAGCCCCGAGTAGGGATTGGCGGGCAGGGGGTGTATAGCTCCCGGTATTTTTCTGAAAACACTCGATACCCTGATCCTAGTGTGCCTGTTATTCAGTCTTCTGATGTCGGATATTCAAGCCTCAAGAAGTCTTTATTCAAGTCTTAATAAGACCAATTTATGCCAACCTGTTGCAAACCAAGTCATTTTTTGCAAATCGCCTCAAAAGTCAGCAGTCGAATGTCCGATAAGTTCCAAAAGAAGCTTCTCTGGAGAATGTAAAAATCCTGAGGCCCTCGTTTCTGTAGTGCCCAGGGCCCGTCAGACCCTTAATCCGGCCCTGCGTAGGTCGGCTGCAAAAATACTTTTTTTGGAAGGTCTCCCGCTCTAATCCAACGCTCCTCACAGAATGTGCAGTTAGTTTAATGAACCTCTCGCAATAATCAGATCCAGAACGTTGGTTCAATGAGCCAGTGTTTCCCTCATTTTTATCAGCCTTTTATTTTTCCAAACTAAAGGGTTAGAAAATAATCAGAAGTTCCAAGATTAAATCCTATCTCGAAAGAGCCATCTCTCATCAAAGAGCCAATCCATTCTCAATCACATCTTCAATTATGTTTAGACAATGTCAAATTACAAGGAAGATCAGATAGGTGAGATTGAAGCATTGGAATCAATTTACGCCAACGAAATTGAAAGTAAGTGAAGCATGCGCAGTGACTCTCTCTTTTTGCTCTGTATAGTGGCGGCAGAATCAATGCACTCATGCATGCAAAAATTGTGAATGTAAAGAATCCAGCAAAAAGTCCATGTTGCAGAAATTAAAAATCCCAGTAAAACCCGAGGTCAAAATCTGTCTCCTCTGGGAAACGTTGTTGCAATCTGGCGCTTTAATTTCTGCCACCTGTGTAAAAGTAAAAACAAAGAGAAAAAAGTTTCGGTGGCAGCAGTTAAATGGGAAAAACACATGAATGAGAAAATAAATTCTGCCACCACTTTACACTCTTGCAGTCCATAGAATTGGTGTTCGGAAAACGGGCATGCATCCACTCATTTTCGGTTTCGAGTTCGGCCCGTTTTCCTCCCAAGAGGTTGACAGAATTCGAATCACGAGGGAAATGCGCCACGAAGTGCTCTGAAGTGTTTGAACATGTGGTCATTTTTGTCCTTATCAACACTTTTTGGGAACTAGGCGAGGCAGCCATCCTCGGTGCTTGAAGTGCGTGGGAACAGGCATTCCCACTGTGCTCAACTTCTGGACAAGTGGACATGTAGTTCTTTGAATTGCCCGAGAAGTACCCCTGTCTTTGCTTCAGCGTTCCTGCCCTTTTCTTGCCACACTTTGAGCAGTGGCCGTCCAAACTCAAAACAAACAAAACGAGTCGATGTGTGTGTGCCGTGCCATTTTTTCCAAATAATAATTAAATTTTCATAACTTTTTTCTGAGAAAACTGTGCCTCTTCCATCCCAAGAAATTCTGAGGGGTATTTCTGGTGGAATACAGATCAGGTAGTTGCAGGCAGATAAGGTGCATTGTTCAAGAACCAAACAACAAAATGTGTTCATGCTCAGATTCTGTTGAAGTACCTGCTCAGATTTCGAAGTTGTCACCTTAACTGGTCGTGCATGAACAAGGCAGGTCGGTCGAAAAACCTGGAAATCAGACCAGAAACATCAGGGTTGCCAGCGACCTGGAGAACCTGGAAAAGTCAGGTAATTTGAAAAAAGAAACTGGGAAACCTGGAAAAGTCAGGGATTTCAAGGGCTTTTGCTGTCAAACCTGGTAAAGTCAGGGAAATCGAAATGCCAAAAGGGAATTTTCCAGACAAATAACTCAGTTTGAGCCTCTGTTTTTGGAACATTCCAGGCAATTTTTTCAAAAATGCTTTTTTGCTTCTTTTTCAAAATGAGTGGTTTTCATCAAGCTGTGGAATTCTTGGCATTCTTTCAAGAAAATCCTGAAATTGACAGTTTTGCGAGACATCGGGCCTGAAGTTTCCTGGCAACGGACCTGGAAAAGTCAGGGAATTGAGATCTGGGAAATGGCTGGCAAGTGGCAACCCTGAACTTCAACAAGCCATTCAAACATTCAAAGCCGATCAGGAACATGTTTTGTTGCTTGGATTTTTGAAAATCGTCGTGAATTTTGCACTGCGTCCCTATCGTTTGGGAATATGGGGTTATCACCACCATCTGTCGCTGCCTGTGTCATTTTCCGATCTGTGATTTTTGAAAATCCTTTCTGGTGGTGTTGTTAAAGCGTCCACTTTTCACAGGATGGTTTCTTCTTTTTTATCCTCCAAGGCCCAAGTGAAAAAGACAAATTTTTTGTCATCGATGGCACTCCCTGTGCCACCTAGGGTCAGCGTGAAATTACTCTTTTTTGCACAGGCCCGCGAACTTTGCGGCACCAGTGAATCTGAACTTGACGTGACCAGGGAAACGAACAGGGCCACGCTGTTTGATGAAATTCTTATCGCATTCCCTGCCCTTTCACCGATAAAGGACACTGTGATTCTGGCTGTAAATGAAGTCTATTGCATCGAGGGCCCGCTTACGCTTGAAACTGGAAGTAGGGTCGCGGTAATACCTCCCGTCAGCGGAGGGTAAAAAGGGTTTTAACCTGTTAACCGGCCGTTTATCCACTTTATCCACAATGGGTTAGTACTCAGTTAGCACTCAGGCCATGAAGGTGAGGATGCATATTTGAATTTGTATACCTTTGTTGCCTGGCCAGCCACTCAGAAAGTGGTCATATTTTTGCTGAAAATGGTCACTTTGACTTGTGCTATCATCTTTGCACGATATCCCATCATGACTTGTCAAAATAAAGTATTTCTGTATTTTACCATTCATTTGATGCAATAGTCCACTCGATGGTTTTTTGCAGCTGTTGGAGGGGATCTCATGTTGGTAACAGTCTCCTCCCCCCATTAAAACTGAAATCAGTGTGTGAAAACACCATCTCGAGGAATTTTTCTCTCTTTTTCTGAATTGTTTCAGTCACAACACAGACCTTCGAAATTTTTCGGACAAAATTCCTGGTTTTTTTGTCAACCCGATGTTGATCAATAAACTGAAAACACATTTTGCCGTGTTCCACATTCCAAAACACATTTTGCCGTGTTCCACATTCCTATTCACACTCAGCTTTGACTCAACAGCCAATTTAACAGATGGATGCACCTTTAGCAACAACGGAGAAAGTGTGAACAGAAATTAAATTTTCTCAACACAAATCTGTCCACTAAATTGGCTGTTGAGAGTTAAAGCTGAGCGTGAATGGCAATGGGGAATACGGCCGTTTGTTGCAGTGTCCAAATATTTTTCGCATTTCAGTTTTGGAAACGGAACCTTTTCACAAGTTCAAAATTCCGATCAGGACCGAGGCAGTGGTTGGTGACGATGGCAAAAAGACAACTCCCGGAATGTTTTGCAACATCCAATTCACATACACAGAGAACTACCCGGATGCTCCGCCGGTGATCGAGCTGATGGATCCGGAATCACTTGAAGATGCCGTCATGGAAGATATTCAGAGAAAGCTCTATGAAGAGGTATGGTGTAGTAAATTCTTTTCCTTCTTTCTTTTTCCCTTTAACCTTCAAAGATTAGATCCCAAGCCTTGCATGATCCATTTGGGGGCAATGAAATCCCTGGGGAAAACAGAGGAAAAAGGGGGGAATGGAATTTTGGCTGACCGGTGTGTTTGCTATGAAAAATCTGACTATGTTCTTAGCTTCTTTGGACCTATAAATTTGAGCTTATTTGGTGCCAATTTCCAGCCGGAAAACTTATTTTTATGAGCAACGCATTTACCTCTTTTTAGTAAAAAATCCTAAAAAACTGTTGATATACCATTCAAATTAAAATGGGGTCCCAGAGTGTGCAAATTGTGCCCTCCAGGTCATACTTTGAAAAATAAAATTAATCGGCAATTTCCAAGACACGAATTATCTTGATCTGGGGATTTTTCCAATATCTTTCAAGTGGAGGAAACCAGCAGATCGAGATTGTCTGTGTTTTAGAAGTTGGAGAATCAGAGGAATATTGAAATAAAACCTTACACATTGAGTAATTTAGTTTTCTTATTGAGTAATTTCTCTGGTTTCTGTAAAGCGGAGTTGTTCTTGAATTCCAAAAAACCAAGATGTTCAGATAAAACTAAAAAATGGAGTTGGATCATTCGCACATGCGCATTCAATAATGTCCTCTCAATTGGGATTATGAACCGAATGAACACCAATCAGTCTTGTCTGTTTCGATCGCTTAATTCCAACCGGCTTTTATTTCCTGTTTTTCATTCTTTTGCTCATTTTCCTTGTCGCAGGCTGATGCTAACCTTGGCATTGTGATGGTGTTCACTCTAGTGTCGGCTGCTCAAGAATTACTTTCCTGTCACTTTGAGAGTGTGCTCAAGCAACAAGATGAAGAAAGGCTCAAATTGCTCTCGAAGAGGAAGAGAAGGAGAGGGTAAGGTTTTGTTTGCCATTGTTGATGAGATTAAAGGGAATTCAAGTCTCCTTGGCTCGCATCGCATTTGCTGTGACATCTTTGCAGAATGGCCCGACTAAGAAGTACGTCTTCTGCCTCATCTGAGGTTCTTTTTAATGCTGGCCAGTCCGACCAAGTAGTGGACTTGTTTCCTTTGTTCGACCATCAAAAAATGTTCCAAGAACCAGGCTTGTAACCTGTGTTTGTTTCTTCCTTATTCTGTGATGTTGTTTGTGCATTGTTCTCATTACCTTTCCAACCATCCGTTCTGGCCACCTCAGACCACCCTCAGCACGTCAACTACTTCTGAGCTGCTGAAGAAATTTGACAGCACATAATGGCGTTCGTGAGGCCCAGCCATTGCAAAATTGTCGCGATCGTGCTTTTTTACTTCCAGAACACATACTTGGAATCAAAATTTCCAAATTCTGTCTCTGTCACTTGAATTTCCATCAAATTTTGACCCTGTTTCCAGTGTCAAAGTGAAAAAAATGTTCACTCAATAATCTGGGGCCCCGACAAAGTTTCGGTAAGCTTTTTTGCGAAAATAAAAAAGGCTGCCATGATAACCAGATGACACAGTGGGCTGAATTTTTGCATGAACTCTTGTCGTGACTCTCCACATGTGTAACAAAACTTAGCTCCATCGGTTAAGAATTTGCCAACTATGGAAATTTCGTGGGCCCCCACCCTTTTAATGACAAGGCGGTGATAATTCCAGGATTTTGAATTCCCCTTGACCGATACCACAGTTCTACGAGGATGCGACTAACACAAAACTTCAGTTTTACCAACAGCTGTGAAATAATAGAGTCGGGATGGACTGTTATTGGGAAACAGTCCCATCCGTAGAACAGACCCACATTTTAAAGTCTGCCAGATGGTAGTCTGCCAGATGGTAGTATTCACTTCGGTTACAACACAGAAAACAAACAAACCTGGATCGATTTCGCCAATACACCATCATCAGCAGAAAATGATGATGTGGAGTTTCCTTTGTTCGACCATCAAAAAATGTTCCAAGAACATTCTGTGTTGTTGTTTGTGCATTGTTCTAATCGCCTTTCCAACCATCGTTCTGGCCACCTCAGACCACCCTCAGCACGTCAACCACTTCTGAGCGGCTGAAGAAATTTGGAAGAAGAAGTGCAATAGAGAACACGTGATCCAGAACAAAATTCAAAGTTTTCCAAATACTTCTGCTTCACCCTGAAAAATACTGGAATCTGTGGAACGGAATTTCATTTGCATTGAATCTTTATTTGCATGAATAATGTCGCATTCGTTTTCGCAGAAAAGGCATGAAGGCACACGTGTAACTGTCGAATCGTTTATGAAATGGAAGCTGGAGTTCGATGAAGAGATGAAACGGTTGAAGAAAAGCAAGGTGGACATTGACGGAAGGGTGACAGGGAAAGAACTGTTCCTCAGAAACAGCAACCTCAATGATTCGGATCTGCAATTCTTGGAGGAAGGTTGGTGATTGGAACTGTACTACAAGGTCCTGGCGACCGGCTTGCCATACAATGTGGGGCTTTTTCGTTCAAGGAATTGCCTGCGCTTCAGCATGCAAACTCCCAATCCCACTTCAGATCAACACCGCTTCTTTCTGTGCAGGGTTGGTCGTTTGAAAGAAGTTCTTTAAAACAAACAGTATGGTCCGTTTAAAACAATTTGCTTGAAACGTTTTGTTTCAAACAAGTGATTTTCTAATGGAAGCCTGCATATAAAACCATTCTTGGGAAAAGTTGGCTTTTCGCCTTTTGCAATCTCAAAAAGGAAATTGAAAATTTGCCTTCCTTCAACCTCTGCACAACAGGGCTGGAAAAAAGATGTTTGTTTTTAGAACACTTTTTAACATGTGCCCCCTGTTGATCTTTTTTTTTGTACCAGCCGAAGCTGAAACCATTCTTGTTTTTGCGCCATGCTCGAGGTAGGCGGAAAACTCGGTCAGTGAGGACCAGATAAAAAAAACCTCCCAGCAGCCCCTGAAACTGAAATCATTCGATGGAGCTTTGCCACGAAGCTCTTGCCTGCTGCCACCAGGCAAGCAAATGTATATCTTTTGGCAACCAATAATTGGAATCCTCAAGTTGTCCTGTGGTCAGGCTCACAGATATCCCAGAGCCGTTCGGGTGTCTTTTGTGGCATCGGCACGGTTGCAGAGTGATGTAATGATGAATTTTTCCCAGGCCATGCTCTGTCCATACGCGGTACGCCCAATGGGTATAAAATTGCCCAACCCATACGCCCAATGTAAAAGCATTGAGCAATTTTCTCTTCAGGCCATACTGTGTCTGCAGATGTATTTCGTAGACCATATGCTGTGTGGCCTCCATTACACCACTGCGGTTGCAAAGAAATGATCAATATTTTTGCATTTTTTTCTTTTGCGTTTCAGGTGATATTGCTGTAGAGATTGACGAGTCCCTTTTCCAGGATCTGGACGGTCTTGATCTGGACGATGATGAACTCGACTTGGATGAAGAGTGTGAGGATGACGATGAACGGTGAATGGTGAACTGTGCTGAAGTCATCTCCAGCGACTCATCACGCAACGGTTGAATGCCCTTCCCCTTTCTGATTTTGTTGCCCATATTTTAAATCTGCAGTTTTTAAGAAAAAAATCAAATGCGTGTTGTTGTTTCGATCATCCCATTGAATTGAATAATAAATCGGACTTTTGAACAAAAGAAATTTCATTTGGGTCTGCTTTTGGGGTCACCACAAGAGGATTTTTGATGTAGGGCATGAGGATGTTACTGAACAGAGGGGTCACACTTTTCTCTCATCCAACCCAGTACTGAAAAGGATAATAAAGGAGGGGCCCTGGGTCAAAATTCAAGTCAAGTTGCTCTTTTTTGTATTCAGAAATTCCTTTGTCGATATTGTCCTGAATGTGCCAGTTTCAATTATTATAACTTTGTTTTCTTCCAAGCTTGAGTGCATTCGGAGTTATGGAAGGCTTTGCAGCAGCATTTCGTTGTTCATAGGTGGAATTTATTGATGTTTTTCTGTCGCTAGGGTTTTTAAAGCTTTACCTACCAGATGGTGTTAAAATGTTGAAATTTAGCAAATTCGTGTAAAAACCCCTTCCAAATTGTCTGACAGAGTCGAATTGGAAATTTTCACTCTTCTAACTGAACAAAGTAAGTGGTGTTTGACTTTTTTGCAGAGGGGCAGCTTTCTCAGAGATCAAGCTGATTGGTCCTGACTTTCGAACTCCTCAGTTCGAATATTGGTTAGTTTTTGATGCTGAATTTTTCATGTAATGGTGCTTTAAGGCTCACTTGAGCCATGTTTATCAAATATCAAAATAATGGCGCTCGCTTTTGGAAACAATCAGCGAGAAAAGTCAATGGCTGGGAAGGAAACGAGTTGTGGTGAAATCGGTCCGTCAGGCGAAATGCCTTATCCAATTTACTGAACCTGAGAAATCCAGGATTCATTTTGTGAACCTGAGTCCGGCATTGATCCTGTGAAGTCCAGGATTTATTTTGTGAAGTTCAGGATTTATATCATGAACCTGTGAAGTCTAGGATTCATTTTATGAACATCTGAAGTCCATGATTCATTTAAAGAACTTGCGAAATCCGGGATTCATTTAATGAACCTGTGAGAATGCAAGTTTTGAGAGGACGAATGAAATCCAGTTGAAGTCCAAGAGAAAAAAGGCATCGAAATTTAAAAAAATAAATGAAATCCAGTGCTGGCAACGCTTTTACGGTCTATTGTGTCCCATGAAGAAAGAATGGATGTTTAGAGAGATAGGAGAGTGAATTTTTTTGGTCACTCTCAAGATTGACATCTCCGCAAAAATCTGAAATAGTGCGGATACACCTGCTTGCATGCATGAGAGGTTTGAGTTTTAACACGGCACACAGCTAAAGATGACTTAACTTCCTGAAAATATGTCAAATATGTCTGTGCATGCAAATGTCACATTCCAGAGTTCTCTTTGGCTGGAAAATGACAATGGTTGGATGTTTGTTGGCAGTTGGCACAGTTGGAAAACCAAAAAAAAAAAACACTTCAGTGTCTTTACATACGCAGATTCTGCCCTGGCGATTGTCTGACGCAATCCAATTCTGCGGTTTAATCTCAAACACTTCGGCTGCCAAGCAGAAAATTGCAACACCTCTGCCAGATGCCAGCACAAATTCAACCACAGGGTATTTAAAAATGCACGTGACGAAACATCACAATTGCAGACAACGGAATCACTTTATCCATGCAAGCAAAAAATCACGATTGTCCGGACAGTTCCCTTTGTACCGAGGTTGCAAACTGGCATTTTCATTTCTAATGCCTGTTTTTGTTGTGAAAGTGATTGATGAAGAAATAAAAGTTTCGAGGCAATAGGCCACATTTCCCATTGCAACTCACCCTCAGGTTCAACCTAATAGTCAATCCAAAGGAGATATTTGTTGTGAAAATTTCATTTCTATGCACAACGCTTATTCCCCTTCCGTTGTGTGCATTGAAATATGCATTCGTCTGTCAAACGGGCAGAAATATCTTCCTTCGGCACATGCATTGAAATGGAATGGAATCTACTATGTCATCTTCCATACATGTGTTTTTCTTGCATTGCTTTTTTCAACATTTTGAACCATCGGAAATATTCCGTTTTTGTCTTCTCATTGGAAAACCGTTTTTGTCGTCTCGTTGGAAATCTTTTTCCACGAATGGCAAGCGAATCTCAGTGGCACCACAAAATCTGGAAGCAACTCTTGACACAAATAATAATTTCTTCTCTGCACCAAAAACAAGTCGGTCTTCGGACCTCACTTTTTCCAATTGTCCGAAACATGGACTCGGAAACATGGCGTGCAGTGACAATTTTCATGGACGTCATTTGGGGGGGGGGGGAGAAACGGTCCCGCTGCCGAGAAATCCCCCACAACGGTTCACTTGCCCCATCCCTGGCCTATTATTTTGGCTTGCTCCGGTGCGTATTTTGGACTCTGAAACACCAGCCAAAATGAACCCTAAAGTTTCAAATTTCTTAATACGGGACAGCCGAGACCCCCAGTTAGGACTTCACCCATAGCCTTTGCTGAGGGAAGCCCCCCTCCCTGTGAAAACTTGAAATAACGTCCCTCTGACAGTTTTCAGGGTCGAAAATGACTTGTCCGTCTGCTTTATCGTCCACCCTGTAGGCCAAACTCTCCCTGTTTGCAGGTGAAATCCAACATCTTCAACATCGTTGAGGTGCACACGGCCAGACGTCACAAGATGACAAGATTGATGTCAACTCCGCTCTGCTCTGTGGGCCGATGTTATGTTACCAGGCAGAACCATGAACCAGGTACCATATCTGTCAAAAGGGTGTTTACATTGGCGTTAAGGCTCGTGTGGTGACAAGGCGAACGAAACGCAGTCTGTTCCCTCAAACTTTTTTTCATTTCGACGAAAAGCCTGCCCATTCAAGTGGCTCACTCATGCAAAGTGCAACTCCGAATCCTGCCCATTCCAGGATGATTGCCCATCAACAGCGCAACTCGATGATTGCCAATGTAGTAGACTATTTTGACGGACACACTGTATCTCTGAAAAAAACACAACGGTCTTAGATGACATGTGTATCACCAGTCCCGTGCATCTGACAGCGCCAATTAATTCAGAATAGCTCCCGTTGATGCATTTATTCAGGAAGTTAGAAGAAGAAACCTGCTGGCTCTATTTTTGTGCACAGGGTCAGCCAGGAAGAAGTCTTCGAACAAGGCAGAAATGTCAAGAATCTGACCAAATCAGGGGCCATTCAATTGCAGCTGCGTTCGGTCGGAAAACTTTCGTCAGCAGCTCTGAGCTACATTTGGTGTGGGTAACACTTCCCGGGACGTCAATTACGTTTTGCATCACCCTTTTTTTTTAAATGCTATCTAAACATGCCCTAACCCCTGTCCTGCCTACTGCCTACTGCTTGTCAACCTACTGGTTGGTGCCCGCCAATTGCTTGATGTCAACTTGCTGCTTGACATCCGCAGATGAGGCCCGGAAAACGTCCCCGAAGAACATCCAATTATCCAAATGCATCTGCTTTTTGTAAAGTTCAACCGTTCGGTCGTTTGAAGACATGCCAGAATTTGACCGTTCTATGGATTTTGAACGTTCCACGGAGATTGACCGTTCCATGGAATTTGACCGTTCTATGGAATTTTACCGTTCCCTGGAATTGACCGTTCCATGGAGATTGACCGTTCCATGGTATTTGACCGTTCCATGGAATTTGACCGTTCTACCGTTCCCTGGAATTGACCGTTCCATGGCATTTGACCGTTCCATGGAATTTGACCGTTCCATGGAATTTGACCTTTCTATGGAATTTGACCGTTCCATGGAGATTTTCCGTTCATGGAATTTGCCTGTTCCATGGAATTTGACTTTTTCATGGAATTTGACCGTTCTATGGTATTTTGCCGTTCTGTGGCACTGGTATTTCATCGTTCTGCATGGAATTTGACCGTTCCATGGAGATTGCCCGTCATGGAATGTGACCGTTCCATGGAGATTGCCCATCATGGAATTTGACCGTTCCATGGAGATTGACCGTTCCATGGTATTTGACCGTTCCATGGAATTTGACCGTTCTACCGTTCCCTGGAATTGACCGTTCCATGGCATTTGACCGTTCCATGGAATTTGACCGTTCCATGGAATTTGACCTTTCTATGGAATTTGACCGTTCCATGGAGATTGTCCGTTCATGGAATTTGCCTGTTCCATAGAATTTGACTTTTTCATGGAATTTGACCGTTCTATGGTATTTTGCCGTTCTGTGGCACTGGTATTTCATCGTTCTGCATGGAATTTGACCGTTCCATGGAGATTGCCCGTCATGGAATTTGGCCGTTCCATGGAGATTGCCCATCATGTAATTTGACCGTTCTATGGTGTTTGACCGTTCCATGGTGGAAAGTAGGTATTGAAGTGGCAAAACAGCTGAGATCGAAGTGCAGCAAATAGAATGCATGAAGATCAGGTATCTGAAGATACAAACGTTGGGTGTGTGCAATGTAGCGCCTGGCGTCTCCGAATTCTGCGGGTGAAAAGTGTTTTGTGGAAGCTCCAGGGTTAGAGCTCTGCTTAATGACAATCGCCAAGTTGTTGGGGGTATAATTCGCCTTGAGGTGCCGCCCAATGATCTTATAACTCGCCATCGGCAGACGGCAATAGAACCAGCCCTGGGTGGGACTCTGGCGCCAGGTCACCCTGCTCGAAATGAGATCGGTGTATGACAAAAATTCTTTATTGTGGTGGTTGATAACAGCTCTGCACCCCTCAGAAATCAGAATGGAGAAACATCTATGCTCCCCGCTCGGCGCTCCTGGAAAAGCTGGTCAATTTTTGCTAACCCTGTACCTATACTCGCTGCATTCAGGTGAATCATGAATCATACATGATACGAGAGAGAGAGAGACACGGTGCCAAACACTGTCATATTGGTTCCACCGCACACGACTCAGCCAGCTAGCAAAGGTATTTACTTGGTCACTTGGCCAGGAAATGTGAACAAGCAAGCATGCCATAGCTCCATCACCAAAATGGTGTGAGATATGTCATATGTCATGTCCACCCGCCTCCATGAACATGGCAGGAAAAATAGGTGTCATGTTCGGGAACAGGGTGGTCAAAATGTCGACATTCGTTCCAGGTGTGATCACCACAGATATGGTCACAAGTTGTCCGACACTAGGTTGTTATTCGGCCGCCAAAAGCGCTCCATTGTGTACCATTTCAATGCTTTGGTAGAATGGCTCGAATGCAAGAATGACTCGAATGCAAGTGACCAAATTTTTTTGGAGAAATTGGGTGAACACACCACCAGCCAGCAGAGCTATTTTCGACCATAAAACGCCCAAATTCAGTCCAGGGAGATGCCACGGTCACGCAATTTCAAAGTTCCGCAAATATCGACCAGAAAAAAATTAATGGTCCGGGGAAATGCAAAGAATTTTGTAGAACAGAATTCAACTTCTTCTGCTTCATCGTTCAAAACAACTGCACTTTGCTTGGCTGAGAAGTGCAGGAAAATTGCATTTGCCATGGTGCCAAATGTCAAGGCGAAAATTAATTCTCATCGCTTCAGGTAATTTAGAGAATCACCGCACGTCACAGGCTCACAAGGCAAAGGCAAGTCACAGGCTCACAAGTCTTGCTTGGTCACTGGGGCGGCGGCAGTTGGAATTCGGGCATAACTGGCAGGCAAAAAATGCAACCTTGCGACGCCACCGAGACGGCGGAAAGGTGTCATTCGTCATGCCTGCAAACATATTTATGAACATGGCAGGTAATTCACGAAACATTAATTCCGTTTTTTATCGTACAGGGTGTTCAAAAGCCTGCAATCAGCAACACTAACCGTGAAGATTCGAAGGGGCAATGTCCGGGACGCGTTTTTACAAACCCTGCCGCGACTTTTGATGGCAGAGAGCCTTTTGTGGGGGCCCTGTTTTCGAGAGCTCGATGGGGGCCCTGTTTTCGTAAGAAAGAAAAATATTTTTTCTAACCCAAAGCTATCTGAACCTGACCTAAACCTGTCCCTTCTGGGAAAAAATGCTCGCTCGGGGCCCCGGCCGGCCATCTAAAGTCGCGGCAGGGTTTGTAAACTGGCGCACGGGACGCTCGTGTTGTCATCTCCGAATGAGATTTGCAAAAGGGGAAGTTTTCGACAGTGTACCTACGTGTAAGCTACGTACAAACAAAACAAGATAAGATTTGGTCATTGGTTAGAGGTATAATGTCGACTGTCGAGAGAAACGAGAAATTTGCCCTGGGGGGTTGACAAAATGAAGACTTTCTTGCGGATGATTTCCGAAATTGATTCGACAGGGCAGGCGCAATCAGGACTCAGGAGTGATATCTTGGAATGAGGGAGTCCCATAGTCGATGATCCAGCTCTTCGCAAGGAGGTTTGCTGTCCAAAAAATGAAGAAAGGATATCCGCCTCTCCCGTCCCGGAACGAAATCTGCTGGGAAATCCTTTTGCCACATCCGTTCATCTTGTTTCCAGTGGTATCTTATTCCACTTCTCATGTGAGGCCCAGAACTAGTGTTATTCCATAGAAATTAGTGAAGGAAATTCGGTAACAATTTGGAATACCTATGGCCACATGTGGAATGTGCCCTTCGCCTGTTCTTGATTGTTTTTTTTCACCGCCTTGACTTGACCTTTGCCCTTTTGCCGAACCCTACTTGTCCTAGCCATAATCCAGTCCGCTCAATTACGCCAATAATGCGAGCAGGAATGACAATTTGTTCGCAAAAGCGCCACATTGAAGGTGGGGAAAAACCCGCAGCCCGACACGTAGAAAAACCTTGCAGCCCAAGACCTGGTGACCAGATAAAGAGAGAATTTGGAAGGAAATACTCCGGGAAATAGGTACTTTCCACCAAATACCCTCAGCCCTCGTCGGACTCTGAAGCAAGCCTGCAAGCTCCCAATGCCAGGTGAAAGTTACCCATTCTCATGACAATATTCGCAGATAACAGGAGTCCCTTCATCAGGGGAAAATCAAGGGTCCGCATTTCGCAAACAGTGGAAACGCTGATTCTCATTGGTCTTCTAATTGCCATTCTAACCAAGCCACAGAAAAGCGATGGACATGAAACGCCCCCGAACCACTGGATGTTGTTTCGTTTGAGTTTGCTCATTTGCTGATATCATTTCTTGACACGTGGCGTGATATTAACACGTGGTGTGGTGTGGTGTGGTTGCGAGTTTTCTGTGATTTGTACCACTTTTCAGAGATCGCGTGAAAGATGCGTGTTGTTCTCCTCGTGCAAAATGGCACGACAAAAATCACTTGGGTAATTTCCAGAAGGAACAGCAGAATCGCCGGAAGTGAATTCATGAAAAGCACGCACTTGCTTCGACGCAGTTCTTGGTTTTGCGTGGGTGCAAAGTTTCATTTTCAAAAACGTTCCGTTACAGCAGAGGGGGCTGAGGAGCGACCATTCCTTTCAAAGTCCCACCTCAAAAAGCCAGCATAAATCGGGCATGGAACCTTGCTGGGGGAAGGAGGTAGTGCTGATAAAATATCCCCAATCCTTTAGCAGTCCTACAAAGTTGCATCAGAGAAAATTTACAGTTCAACGACCCGCCCACGTGTGGAGTGGACCAAGTAAGTTCGCGGACGTGATTTGCGGTTGACAGACGGACAGCAAACGGAGCAAGCAAGCAACAGCTTGACAACAATAAATTGGCAGACTCCAAGCATTAGGTTGTCAACAAGCAATGTGAGGTGAGAGAAATCGGTCAGGTCTGGTTCGCTTTTGATTGAAAAATTACTAAAAGACCGCAAATCACGTCCGGGAACTATAGTCCTGCCTCCACAGTAGACACATCTTCTTGAACCTAGCTTGGAACTGTTCCTCAAAAAGAAAGAATTCGATGTGAGCCAAATTCAAAAAAAGAATTCAGATTTTTTAGGAATTTTGGCCCATTCCACAGATGTGTGGAACCTCCAGGAAGAATCCAAAGAAAACACAGGAGAAAACAAAAACGCGAAGGAACATCTGGAGCTTAATTGGAAAGGCGACCCTGAATTATTTGGAAGAACGAAACAAAGGAATGGGCGCCACTGTGGCATCCAGTTCTTTGTTTGTCTGCGACTTTCTCCGGCGCTGCGCCCGGTTATATTCTCATATTCTTTGCTCCCGTTCCCGCTTGAACGTTTTGGAATTAAGTTACGCTCTGAAGATCATGTCAAGGAAGAATAATGAGCTTCTCAGAGAATAATCGTTTATTTTTTGTCTAACTCTATTACCCCATTCCACAGTTCCACTGTTTTGCATATTAGATCTCAGTTGTGGAAAGCGGCGTGATTCCCAAAATAGATCCCAGAATTCACAGCCACCGGTGCAAACAAGAGCGGATCATCGCTGTGGTATGCAATGCAGGTCTTTCCGTAGATCTGGAGTTCCAGAACAGTTGTGAAAATCGGAAGTGGAATTAGGCCAGGCAAGTCCATTGTGCGTGCTGCAACAACCGCGCGTGTTTTCAACTGCGGAGTTTCGGAATTTTCCACAACTCAAACCGGAAGCCGGACCTATTTTGGCCTGCAACGATAAAGGGTGCCAAAGGACATGTCTGACCCTTTGTGGAGTCCAGACTTCTCACAAAGGTGCATTGTCTGCAATGCTGAGGCCGACCAGCGATGTGCGAGCTGTCGCCTTGTCTACTACTGCAGTCAGGAACACCAGAAACGACACTGGAAGGAGCACAGAGTCCACTGCGTGGCCTTCGAGGTCAAAGTTGACCCGCCACCCTTGGGCAGGCATGTTGTCGCCTCGCGGTCTCTCGCCCCAGGCGAGGTGGTCATGAAGGATGACCTGCTAGTCTGGGCTCCTTTCCAGCAGACTGTTCCGGTTTGTTTGGGGTGTTGTAAGGTGATCGAGGACTGCAAGCAGCGGTGTCCAAAGTGCGGGTGGTTTGTTTGCTACCAGAAGTGCTCTGGCCTGGCCAAAAACCACCACGCCGAGTGTGTTCTTACCCAAAGACGGGAGTCCCCACTGAACATTACCGAAGTTCCTGAAGGGGTGGAACACCCCATGTACCGAGCCATCATGTACCTTCGATGCGCCTACCTAAAGGAGACCGATCCAATGAGATGGGAACAAATTATGTCACTTGACAGCGGTCCACCATCGGCCAGCATGAAGTCAAACGCCACGATCATTGAGGAATTGCTTCGAACCGTGTTCAAAATTGACCTGGGCTCGGAAACGATCCGAAGGCTGGTCGGCATCGTTGAGATCAACTCCCAGGAGATACCGACCGAATCGGGCAACCCGGCTCAAGCTCTGTTCTTGAACGGATCTCGTTTCGAGCACAGTTGTGTTCCCAATGTCAACAAGACGATTACAACTTCCGGGTGGCTGGTGGCCCGCACTGCTGTTCCGGTTAAGAAAGGAGAGAGCCTGACGATCAGTTACACTGAACCATTGTGGTCCACAGCCAGCAGGCAGGTGAGAAAAATGCTCATGTGTTTCAGCGGGTCAGGTGACAGGGACGGACTGAGGCAGAATTGGACTGAGGCAGATTTTTTCCATTTTGAGGCGGATTTTTTCCATTTCTCCAGGTTAGGTCAGGTTGGCATGAGTTTGAAGAGGACAACCTGCGTGCCTCCATGCCAAAACTCGCTCCAAAACTTTGCCTCATTCCACTTCTGCCACCGTCCGTTCTGTCCCTGTCCCACTATCTAATTTGCGTATTGCCTCGTTCGCCCGAATAATCGTCTCTTTAACCTTATGTCGCTTTTCACCGTCCCGAAAAGTTTTACTGATGTTATGAGAAGGTTGCGATGCTGTAGAATTCCGGGATACCTACTTTACAACTAAAAAATAGATTAATTGTCTGTCGCATTGTCTGTCGCGATGCTGTAATGCGGTGAGATTTCTCGTTGTTGGGCATCACGCAATTCTGCCGCACAGCAACCTCCTCATAACACGAAAAGTCAAAATCTGAAACATACGTGACGGTGAAAAAAGAGGTTTGTGAAAAGATTATGGGGCAATACGGGGAATGGGGCAATGCGCATATTCGAGAGGCGTTCGCAGGCACTTGAAGGTGCGCAGTTTCACGCGAAAGATCGTTTTAGCTTAGACTTGCTCATCTGATAACATTTCACGAGAAGATTACCCAAAGTAGAAAAACTTTAAACTTGTGTAAGGTTTTCGGGGTGTTCCCCAGGGCTTCTTTTCGCCCACATCAACCCATTCATACTTTGCGCCTTGCTCTGGCGCCATTCATACCAATCATTCACCATACCCACACTGGTGTTCGGTACCCCTGTATGTGTTTGTGGCTTTATTATGTTTCTGTAACTTGCCGCCACTCTTGGACGGACTAAGTGTTCTTTTACGTGCACATGGTGAATTGCACACGGGACCACCTTCTTAAAGTCCCTTCCGAAGGACTAGAAGACTTGCCACTTAGTCTCCCTTTCTGTCACTGCAGCCAGAATGGCGCATGACCCAACCCACAAATTCCGACTGTGGCGGGAATCGAACCCACAACCTTCGGATTTGGAGTCAGACCAGCGAACCAACTGAGCCACTGTGACAGACTCAACAAAGTGGTTTCGTCGAGTTCCTCCTGTGTTGACGAGAATTCTCGGAGGCACCGGTGGTTCCTCTGAATTTGAATAAGCAACACTACCTTACTGTCAATCAATTTCCTTGCTAGTTTTTTGTAGGCTATTTTGCTTCCAGAAAGTTGACCCAGAGTTGACCATTCCTTTTTCGAGTGTGCTCCAAAGTTGACCTTCCCCAATGCCATGTCGTTAGAAACATGGCTTGAAACAAACGACCATCAACTGTTTCATCCATTTGAATAGGTGTACCTTCAGAACTCGAAACACTTCAGCTGTTCCTGTCAACGATGCCTGGACCCAACCGAACTCGGCACAAACCTCAGCGCCTTCCTCTGCACCAAAGAGAAACAGTGTAAAGGGGTCATCTTGCCTGTGAACCCAACAGACCTGTCCTCAATGTGGAAGTGTCGCCAATGCGGACAAGAACACCCTCCATCCACTGTCGACGGATGGATGGAAGAAATTGGAAAGGATTTATCACAGCAGAAGAAGGGATCTGTGGAAAGGTCAGTGTTGTTAACTCCTCGGCATCTTTTGGGATGAAACCAACAGACTGACGGTGAAGAGAAGGGTCGAATGCAAAACAACCTCGGAGTTAATTTCGCCCGAATGTGGCAAGGTTTTCTTGACTTCATTGACAGCCCCCGTAACTCGTACACTGCGACCTTATTTGAAAATCGAGCTTTTCGCACCGCATTTGAAAATCGAGCTTTTCGCACCGAACTTTCCATCGAACTCATCGAAGTCGTTTTCCACCGGAGCCTTCTCTCCACCGTGAAAGACACGCACGTTGTCCTTTAATTTTTACCCTCATGCTGCAATATTTTGCCAAGTGGTGAGTTGGAACGCCATACTCGGAATTCGGAACGTGGAATCGGACTCGGAACAAAATCGGAACGGACTTCTCATCATTCCAAAAATTAGGCACTGTGAAAATGTCGGAATTTTCTGAACGTATCGGAATTCCGAAAAACCGGAATGATGCGGAAACCTTTGGCATTTCGAAAAGTTTGGATTTGTTACAGAGGTTCGACGTTCCTGGAGGGTGGAATTTTTGGAAGAAGCGGATTTTTTAGATCTGAATTTCCTGAAAGGTCAGAAGGGCTAGAAAGGTCAGAAGAATTGTGTATCATCAATCAACCAACGGCTTCAACCAACGTATAACGTCCTGTCTTCACTCAGCCTCCATGAAGGGTTGTGGCCCGACCAAATCAAGGGCAAACTTTTTTTCCAAATGCCGTCGCATTTTTTTGCGTTCCGAATGAAAGAATGGATGGGAACAGTAAATGCCAGTCAACATGTGGAACACACACGCCAAGTTCACGGACGTGATTGCGACAATCTTTCACTGTTCTTAATTTTAGCATATCCAATTTGACCTTACTTGACTTGAATTCCTCACCGCTTGTTTCGCTTGTTGTCAAACTACACACTTACCACTTGGCGTTCGCTTATTACGTTTCCTCAACTTTATTTCTGTCCACCTTGACAATAAAATGCCTGCGAAATTGGGCTCATACGCTGTACGCATGTGGCCGGGCATTCTGAAACCCCTGAAGACATCTTTTGTTTTTAAGGCCTGGTTCCAAAGTAACCGATGACCAATTTCAAAGGTGGTTTTGGAAGCCATTTTTGTCATTTTGTGAAAGTGAAAATTGCCTCAAATTACAGTGATTCCAAACAAAAGGCCAACTGTAACAGGCCAGTGGCAGGAACCGACTTGGCTTGTGCCTGGCTGGATTTGAGGACTTCCATGTGAATGTGGCGTCACTGCACCTCATCCTCAATTACTTATCGAGACGGAGACTTCAGACAACCTACACAAATCGTACACTGCTCAAAGCTGGAAGACTTTTACGTTTCATTTTCCAGCTGCGAAGCCTTCCTTTCGAAATACAGCAAGCGACTGCATTCCAATCACGCATACTTCTGCGACACCAAGTTGACCCTTTGTCAGATCCTTGGGAAGGATTCCAAGGTTAAGGACGGTCAAGGTGATCAGAAGCTATTGAAACAAATGGACAGGAAGGAAGAGCTGGCCAAGGAGCTTTTGAAAGTGGCCGATGTGCTGAACCCAGGTTGGTTTGGTTCCACAGTCAGGTGTTCATCAAGGCCTTGATTAACTTAGGTCAACGAACCTTAAGTAGGAGGGTCAAATTGAGTTGCTGCCCTCGGTTTTCACTTGCAAGTAATGTCCAAAACACCAAGAAGTGCTCAGCAAGGCTGAAAAGCCCTCTCACACTGCTGCCTAAAAATCAAAACTTTCATGCCTCAAAAACCTTCATTTTCTGAGTTCTGACGATTCTTCCTCGAACTTCCGCCCATAAAATCCAAGGATTTTTTACTCTTGATGCAAGTCATGGGTTTCCTTGGGGCAATGAAATTTAACCTGAAATGTTCCACATTTTATTTGTCAATTAAAACTATTTGCAGTCATGTTAAAAGTTATCGAAACGCTCACCGAAGCCTTGCATCATCACGGAAGGTTTTCTGATCTCTTTCACCTTTTTCTTTCAACAGGTCTCAGCAGATTGCGAGGGGTGTTGATCTACGAATTGTACACTGCAATGGCATTGAAACCAAGTCTACGAGGAGACATTCTCTCCTACCCTTTGATGGTGGTAAGTTAAAACAAGGGACGATTTATAAATCCTTACAAAATGTTTTTGGGTAATTCTCTTTTTGGATGCCTCAATGTATGAGGCCCATCTGGGCCAGAAGACAGAACAACTTTGCAAAATCTCATCAATCAAAATCTTCAAAATAATTGCAGTCTCCAAATCTGATCTTCTTAATTAAACGGTGTTGGTTTTCATGGGCCATATTGTGTTAAGTGTTTGCAGGAACTAAAGGTTTCCATGATCACTTGGGATTCGGAAACCTATGGTTTATGAAAATTTCTTCACATTCCTGCCACGTAATTATGCCCGCTTACGAGTAGTCATTTTGCACCAACTATATTTGCCCCCCAAATTAGCCTATGGGTATGGTGGGTGCAAAACTGGCAAACGGATCAGAATCCATCATTCCTGGAGAATATCTCTGGTTTTTGAACTTTTTTCAAATGGGCAGTGCCTGAGGATTCAGTTTATTTTTAGTGGGCATGTACAGGGTGTTTCAAAAAAACCGCGCAACCGCATATCTTGCATGCAGCTCAACATTTCAAGGTCAATTTCGATGTCCCAACGTTTGACTGGCCCATTTGAAACAATCTGCTATGCAAAATGCATGGTTGAAATTTGTCGTGTTGCATACGCTGAAGGGGCAAGGCCGGAATTTTTTGCGTCACCTTCTTGCCCCTCTTGAAACAATCTGCTGTGCCACATGCATGGTTTAAATTTTCCGCGTTGCATACGTGTTATGGGCAAGGCAGAATCTTATCAATTTTGACAGTGTTTTCACATGCACTGTGATTTCCTATACTGTATGCACAGACATGCATGCAATTGCATTCACTGAGACACCATGGGGGCTCCGTGGCTTTGCTGCCCCGTTGGCAACCAAGAGTCTGAAACAAAACAAAAAAAAAAAACAAAAACGTGGAAGGTTGGGACATTCAAAATGACCGTCGAAATGTTGAGCTGCATAAAAATTTCAGATTGCGCGGGTTTTTTGAAACACCTGTAGAGCCAATGATTTGTCCAGTCAATTTTTCGTCGTTGAACTTTTCTGTTTTGCACGATGGCATCATGAGGACATGTCTGGTTGCTTCTGGTGATGCACTCCAAATCCAATGTTTCCGTCAAAACCACCTTTTTTCGTGACACAGGCAGAGCATAGAGGATAAAGTATTGCGATTCCGCGTAGCCATCTTGAAGTTTAGTTCCATGAGAAATCCAGAAGATGGCAGTGCGAGCGTTAGCGATGAAAGAAGCCGCAACTGGAAGCCTGCACTGCCTGTATTCGGGCCGACGCTCGTGAGTGACTTTCGCTGGTTGAGCTGTTCTTTTTGTTCGTTTCTGTGAGTGATGGTCGGTGTGACGGTGTGCGCTTGTGTGCCTGCTTTGGTGTGCAGGATCTGTCAGCGGCTTGAATGCTTGCCTAGTCTAGTCACCTTGTTTGGGCGTTTTTCTCCACGAACGGGATGAACACCATGAGTGGTGAACACCAAAGGTGTCAATGATGGTTAAAGCTTGTCAATGATGGTCAAAGGTGGTCAATGATGGTCAAAGATGCCAATGATGCTCAAATGTGGTCAATTAGTGTTTGAGGTGGTGAATGATGGTCAAGGGTGATCAAAGGTGGTCAATTCTTGTCAATTATGGTCAAACGTAGTCAAAGGTGGCCAATGAGGGTCGAATGTGCCAATGATGGTCAAGGGTGGTCAAAGGTTTTTCAAGGGTGGTGAAAGGTGGTAAAGGATAGTCAATGATAGTCAAAGGTGGTCAAGTGGGTCAAAGGTCCGATAATGATGGCCAGATGGTCCAAGGTGGCCACCTTTGAATACCTTTGACCATCATTGACCACATCTGATCACCTGCTTTAACCGTCATTGACACCTTTGACAACCTCTGACAACCTCTGACCATCATTGACCACCATTGCCCACATTTGAGCATCACTGACACCTTTGACCATCATTGACAACCATTGACCACCTCCGACCACTTTTGACCCTTTTGACCACCTTTGACCATCATTGACCATCATTGACCGCCTTTGACCATCACCGACACCTTTGACCATCATTGACAACCTTTGAGCATCACTGATACCTTTGACCATCATTGACCACCGCACCATTGACCATCATTTTTGAGCATCACTGACACCCTTGACCATCATTGACAACCATTGACCACCCCTGACCATCTTTGACCACGCTTGACCACTTTTGACCCCTTTGACCATCATTGACACCATTGACCATCATTGACCGCCTTTGACCATCACTGACACCTTTAACCCACATTACCCCATGGACCATTTGACCATCTTGACAACCTTTACATCACTGACACCTTTGACCATCATTGACAACTTGACCATTTCCACTTT
>JASGXE010005071.1:0-32941 GCA_030068105.1 Sinentomon sp. SZTP_YWyxl | reverse complement strand
TCCCACCGCTTCTGTCTTTTCCGCGCAAGTCAGCGCAGAAGCAAAGCACGAGTGAAAACATCTGGAGTCTGGCCATGCCAGAAGCGGAACGGTGTGTTGTCCATCAGCTTGGCGAAGAAGCTCAGCCCGATAACTATGCACGCAACATAGCAGCTGGTCTGCATCATTTGCAGCAATTCCGGGTTGCAGGTATAACTGCAGCTTTACGAACGTTAATGATTTTCATACTGTACCTCAAGGTAGGTAGTGTGTTAGGCACTCTTCTCTTTCTTATTTTCATCAACGACCTTCCTGATGTCATATCTTCTTCGAATATCATGCTATTTGCTGATGACTGTGTTCTCTACAAGACCATTCAATCTCAATCTGATGTAAACTTACTACAGGATGATCTTGCTTCCCTTGACTCTTGGAGCCTGCAGTGGGGCCTTGCGCTAAATGCATTAAAGTGTCTCCACATCCGGTTCTCGACTAAGCTTCATCCCCTTCAATCCTCTTATATCCTTCCTTCTTCGGCCGCTGTCTTGACCACCTCAACATCCTGCAAATATCTTGGTGTAACACTGACATCCGACCTGTCCTGGAAATTGCATATAAACACTATTGCACGTAATGCCAATTTTGCTCTTCTCAAAATCAGACGCATATTCAAATCTTGTTCTCCTGCAACCAAGGAAATTCTCTGCATTTCACTTATCCGTCCCCTCCTGGAATATGTCTGCATAATCTGGGATCCTTTCCACATCTCTCTCATTCACGAACGAAATGCGGGAAAGTGCATTTTCGCACTCATCCTCTTTCTTTACTTAATGCAACATTATGCACCTTTCAGCAAGATTTTGCAACAGTAATGCATTGCGTCGGTAATGGAATATTGATTGCCATGGCCCATAAAGCATGGCTTTTTCTCCGAAAAATGCAGTATGATGCACAAAGATGGAGGTACACAAGTATCTTGTGCTGAAATATGAATTTGAAACCATGCACATTGTCACTTGTCCAATTTTAATTCCAAGTAAGAGCTGTTCAGTGGCAAAAGGCAAGGTTCACAAGATTGGGCCAGTCCAGGACAGCAATTGTATATGGGAGACCCCTTGAAGTTGTAGCCCGGTTGTGCTGCTGGAAGGGGGTTTGGTGGCCAAGTCCCTCGTCCCCTTCGGATGGGACACTTAACAGGAGGTCAAGTCAGGTCCCGTGTGCATTGCACCACACTGTGCTCGTTAAGGAACACTTAGTACAGCTCCGAGACAGAGGTTCGGCAGATTACAATTACACAGAAGCCAGTCCCTTAGGTGTGAAGGGCGCAAAGGGCGCAGCGCCCTGCCTTCACAAAAGGCGCCTTCCTGCCCTGAACAGGCACCCTCCTGCCCTAAATGCGCGCCCTCCTGTCTTCCACGTGCGCCCTTCTGTCCAAAATGGGCGCCCTCCTGTTCAAAAATTCGTGCTCATCTGACCTCTGGTTGCAAGGGAATGACGATGGTTTCCTCTGTCTGTCTCCTTTTATTCCCAAAGAGATGTTGTTGGCCTTGGTCAGTGGGAGGAGCTTGTTGCCAAAATCCCTTACCCAGATCTAAGCCCCACCCACTGATCAAAAGATCACTCCCTCTTGCAGGCATATAAGGTAGCTGACACAAGAAGAAAGAACGTCATTATGCATCATCCCTTCATGCAGTGTGGACATCTGGACAGCAGCAATGTACTGATGATTGCCAATTTGCTAAAGCTAGAACCAAAATGGAAAGTGCGCTCCAATAAGCTAGGTATGGATTTTGTGAGCCAACTCTACTGTGGATTGGAGCTGGTTCGATTGTGACTTCCCTCTTTTTTGCATGTTTAGGTATGTACCTACCTTGATGTGAAAATGGCCCAAAACTACCTACCTTATGCTTACACCAAGAAAAGATGGGAAAGCCCAGGATGTCTAGCACCACAAGGGCCTGTACTATATGGGCAGTACAGCCGGTTGTGTGTGGATCGGCCAGAAGAAGCGTGGCTGCTGGAGCCGTTGCTCTGATCCCCAGTGTGTGCCGATGCCTCTGCCAGTGTCCCAGCTTTGGCTCGAAAAGCCCTGAAAATGACGTGCCCAATTTGAGAGAGCAACTAACATTTTCCCAACAACTTCTCACACCGTGCACGCCGTCTACAAATTGCAACTTTTACTTGGCATGCACCATGCAGTATTTTCCGCATTTCAACAAATTTGCAGTGTTCTATCTTACGTGTTTTGTGGGTAGGGAAAAAAAGGTATTAACTAACGTGGATCTCATTTTCATTGCTGGACGCCAAAACTTTACCTCTGTTTCTCTCTCTTGGACTTGGAATTGTTATTTCTCTGCACCCTGCGAAAGCTCACTCCACCCTCAGGATTTTTGATGCACCCTCTCGTGTAAAGTGTAGGTAGCTGGTGACTCAAGTGAGTAGCTGACATTCCTTTATTTTATGTGAACAGCACAGCAACCCAGCAATGCCCGGAAGCAAACGAGTAAAATGAGGCGGACATGCTAAAGCCAGCAAAATTTTGCAAGACTCTGGAAGGCGTTTTCAAAAATGTTGTTTCGGAATAGGAAGTGCCAGATCATAACACATGTAGGCTCAATAAAGAGCTTACACGAACTTATGTCCAACGCAGAGCAGCTTGCTTTGTAAAGAATGATTTCTCTCACTACTCGAGCGTCTCTACAATGCTTTCCTCTCTGAATTAGCCACCACTCTCTGACAGGCGTTCTCAGTTCAGGCCTTCAGCTCTCAGTAAAATTTTCACACATTACGGTGGTTGGTCATGTCTTTCTGATACTCTTGCTGCTCCTGCTTACATCGGTCGACATGACCATGCCAGGGATGGGCAAGGTAGGGTACCTTAGAGGGGGGGGGTAAAGGGGTCTACGATGGGGGGGGGCACCGAAAATGCAGGGGGTCTGGGGGGCGGCAGCCCCCCAGCATGGGGGGTCTGGGGGGCTGTGCCCCCAGCGGGGGTCCAGGGGGCAGCGCCCCCGGCAGGGGGTTTGGGGGACAGCGTCCCCCAAAAGCTGAAGCTTTTTTGAAAAATTAGGGGTCCTCAGATGCCATTTTACGACATTTCAGGTCCTTTTTTCCTTATCCTGGAGGGTTTGCAGTCGCAATAGATGGAGCAAGGAAATAACTGTCAGACACGACTTTCTGGATGAGTTTTTTTTCATTTTACCATTTTCTGTAAATCAAAACAGAAAGTACAAAAGAAACAGAATGTAGCTATTGAAGTCCTGGGGTGTGCAGGGCACACACCAGGACTTCGGCCAAGGGTCCCCTCGGAAAAAGGCTAGGGGGTAACATCGGCCGAAGGTCGAGGTTACCCCCCCCCTAGCCTTTTTCCAGCAGGGGAATCAAAACAGGAATTACAAAAGAAACAGAATGTTGCTATTGAAGTCCATCCTGGTGTGTGCAGGACACACGAGGACTTTGGCCAAAGGTACCCTTGGAAAAAGGATGGGGGTAACCTGAGCCAAAGGCCGAGGTTACCCCCCATGGCCTTTTTCCGGCAGGGGAAGCAAAAAGGAAGTAGGTACAAAAGAAACAGAATGTTGCTATTGAAGTCCTTCCTGGTGTGTTCAGGGCACACACCAGGAAGGACTTTGACAGCAACATTCTAGGGTGGGGGGTAGGGGGGGGGGTAACTTCGGCCAAAGGCAGAGGTTACCCCCCCTAGCCTTTTTCCGGCAGGGGAATCAAAACAGAAAGTACAAAGAAACAATGTTGCTCCTATTGAAGTCCTAGTGTGTGCCCTGCACACACACCAGGACTCTTTTCCCACCTTTTTCCGACGGTACCCTTGGCCTTCGGCCAAGGGTACCGTCGGAAAAAGGCTGGGGGGGGGGGTAACCTCGGCCGAAGGCCAGGGGGGGGTAACCCCCCCCTACCCCCCCCTATGCTCAACCCTGGACCATGCTTTCAAGATTAACCTTTATCAACCTTCCAAGAACATACTCAAGTATTCATTCATTCCAAGAACTATTGTAGACTGGAATTGTTTAACCCACAACTCTGTTGAATCACTAATTCTGTCTCAAAATATGCCTGATTGTACTTAAACCTAATCTTGTGGGCCCTATTCGGATCTGGTGCAGTGCATGTGGTTGATAAAGTTGTGGTCTGGGAACGGGTCAGGGACCCATGCCCAGACCCAAGCCGGGAACCTGCCCGGAGACGGCGGCCCCCCACTGCGTGGTCAGTGCAAAACCTTGAGAGGGAGTGTGCATACTGCTGGCGAACGCCGCTGGTGCTTCCGTGACTCCCTGCGCTTGTAAACCGGCAGTCGCCGGACGGCGCTCTCGCCGCGCGACTGACGCAAGGCGAACCTTTCCCTCATTGTAGTGCACTGGATAGGGTAGATACCCACGTAATCCTCTAAAATGCTCTCATCCCTTATCGTGCTTCAAACTTTGGCCTTATTTACCAATTACCATCCAAGATCATCTTGAAGTAGGTACCTACCTATTCTTTAATTCCGGGTACCTGCCAGTGTTCTCTTGAATCAGTTATTCAAATCTAAATTGTGACATTTCTTTAAAAATCTCATATCCCCCTGTTCTGCTTCTTTTTTATCTTTGTTTTTTTTTCTCTCTTTCTTTTTTGCTTTTTTTCTCATTTTTTTCCTCGAATTTTTTCCTTTTCTTATTTTTTGTTTTTTTCCTTTTTCCTTTTTTTTCTTTTTTTTTCATACCACCTGCTTCTTTTTTATCGTTGTTTTTTGCACTTTTTTGTTTTCTCTTTCTTTTTTGCTTTTTTCTTTTTCTTCTTCTGATTTTTTCCCTCTTTTTTTCCTTTTCTTATTTTTTGTTTTTTCCTTTTTCCTTGTTTTTTTTTCTTTTTTATATACCACCTGCATCCCTATCTTCTCGGGAAGTTCTATTTTTACTAGTTTTTTTCCACATTTGTGTATTTTTTGAGATTGTGAATGGGTATGCATGAGGAGATGAGTGTTAGATGTTTGCTCAAGGTTGGATCTTGCCTGGTTGTGTGTGTGTGTGTCTGCTTGGGTGTCTGAAGTGATTGCTATATGACTAGGCCCCGTCCACATTCCGATGATCTCTTCGCGCTCCTTTTCCCTTTACCCCTCCTTTCGATAATGCAGCCGACGGTTGCGTTTCCTTCCCATCCCTTTCCCTCCCTTCCCTGGCATATGATGAACCTCTGCTGTTCACAATTGATGATTGCCTTAATGGCATGAAAACCTGTTGAACAGAGTAAATCTGATACCGATACCTACCTCCCCTCTCCCAGACCACATTTAAGGATGACCCATACCTGAAGTAGGGTTGTCGGGAAACCAGGGTCAGCACCGTCTCAGAGCAGATCCAAATACCTAAGATTCAGATTGTGGTTCTGAAAATGAGATCTGAAAATGATCATTGCAGCAACTGAAAAAAAATAAGCTATTTTAATTTTAGAGTAGTGTATTTTGAAGCATCTCACAGATGCATGAAATATGTTGCAAAAACATCTGTAATGTCCTTCAAACCTGTTTCACCCACATCTGTCTCATATAGGTACTGAGTATCATGATGGCTCCTTTGTGTTGTCACGGCCTGATAATATCAAATATCTTGGCCTTCATTTCAATTCCTCTCTTAACTGGGGTCCCTTCATCACCCACATTGTCACAACGAGCATCAAACCAACTCAAATTCCTTATCCGGCACTATTCCCATGCCTCCAGAAAGGTCAAGTCAATACTTTACTTCTCTGTAGTCCACTCTATCTTAGAATACTCAACTACAACCTGGGATCCTCATCTTCACTGCCACATTGATGCAATTGAGGCTGTTCAGCGCAGGGCTGTGAGGTTTGTCACCGGTGATTTCTCTTTCCACTCCAGTGTGTCACAGCTAAGGGAGGAGCTTGGCTGGGAGACCCTTGCTATGAGAAGAATGCTCCGAGGAATAATTACCTTTCGAAAATGCAGCACAGAGGAGGGTGGCTGGGCAGAATGCGGTGGCTCGCTTGTCCCTAACTGTGGGACTACCAGGGCCAATGGCTTTGTCTCTTTTATACCACCCATTCTATCAAAAAATGTGGATAGGTATTCCTTACCGAACAAATACATGTTTCTGTGGAACCGCCTTGCTATTTCCCATGACATGCTAAAGTTGCCTGAAAATTTTTTTTGACCCTCATACAGATCAAGATGTCCTCCCTTGACAATGCATAAATCTTTCTCCTTCACCTACCTGTATAGAGAGGTAGGTGGAAGCCTGATACATGTGAGGGTGGCCTTCTGGTCGCTGCCATTGTTGAGTCTCTCGTTTCGGTGCGATTTCACCTTGCAAAATAGGGGTACCGAGGGGAGATGATGCAGTGTGGCCGTTGGCGGGCAGCTCCTACCTGTTGAGGTGCTCTTATTTTTGCAACCCACCAACGCTACTTTTATCTTCAACTTAAGTGGCTCTAGTAGATAGGATCCTCCCTCCCCCGTGTCTCGTTTTTCAATTTTCACTCTAGAGTTTGTCTTATGCTGCCTTTTTTCTCTCCCCCTACTTTTACTGTCCCTTTGCATTAGGTACCCACATAGGTACCTACTTCGTTTCATGATCTAACCTATTGGTGAATATGTCGCTTTTGTGAAATGTTTTTTGTTCCCCGACATTCTCAACAAAATTTCTACGAGTTCGATGCAACGGTGTGTTCCTTTCACTTTGATGACATGGTCTTTGCATCAATTGCCATGTCATGCTTCGGATTTAATCAATCTGGCCCATGCTGTTGGCATGGCAAGATATCATCTTCGCTGTTTTTGCCTTTCTCTGACGGATACCCGGCTGCTCTTTCATCATGGTGCGGAACTACATAGCCTTTCTCCAGATCCAAGCCATTTTCCCTCTACTCGCTCTTCATTTTCCAATGCTTCTACCTTCTTCCACAGCCATTCCACTAAGCCAACCCCTTCCTCCTGAATACTCCCTAATTTCACCATTCTCTTGCTTTTCACCACTCTTAAATCTTTTATACCTCCTACAAATTGGGAAAGCTTATCCAGGACCTACGTGTGGGCCCTCCACGGTCGTCAAATTTGACGGACTCTTACCTCAAACCACCAGTTGAGTTCTTCCTGCTTCCTCTTTCTCTGGTCTTGATCTTCTGATATGACTTTTCACACTGTACACACTAAAATACTTCAGTAACCCTCTGAACAGGCTTTTAACCCCAACCCTACAGCCTTGAGGGATTCCCCAGCAAATTGAGAATATTTCCTGTGGTTCCTAGTTAAAAAAACAAAATAAAAGAGACAAGAGGATTAATAACAAACGTTTCTTGACTTCAAGGATTACAAATAAACACAGGTCAAAGGAACACAATCACTTTGCTTTTTCACGTTCTCCAAGCTTGATCCACTTTTCTTCTCATGGGAAGTCAACGTTCAAATGAACAAAGCATAAGTCCTGAATTACTAATTCACTGAGTGGACCCACCCACAGGTGACAGGGCTTCTCCAAAGTCTTGGAACTAGGAACAGTCTCTGCCCTCGACTATCTTCCATGTTGCAAACAATGCAAACAATAAAGGTCTTTAGATCCGCTTTCTGAACTAAAACCTTCTACCTATGTCTTCTCTTGAAGACAGCAACCATCACCCTTCTATTGATTCTCTTCCCAACCAAATTCAATAAAGCTCGCAATCAGTTCCTCTGACAGAACCTTCTCTTCACCCTCAGCTTGGTGAATCCATCACTTTGCCCTCAGTTGGTGAAACCTTCTCTTCACCCTCAGTTGGTCAATCCAACTCTCCCTCTCACAAATGAGAGTTTCTCACCTGCCACATGTATTGGCAGCTACCAAAAACTGTACCCCCTCCCACCTAGAGGAATAGAAAGAAGGAACAAATTGGCGCATCCCAACTCTTTCCGCGACACTCGGCTAGAGGAAAAGAACTAGTTGCAAGTCACTATTGTAAAAATCTGTTGTGATTTCCTCCTTGCCAATAATCCCTGTTGCGAATTCCCTTTTGTCGAAAGTGCCACGTGCATCTGCCCGAGCGAGAATAGGCATAAAAACTTGTTAAGTTTCCTGCAAAAAATCAGTTACAAATCTCCTTTCAATGAATGTAGGTACCACCGAGTGCCACTTCCCGTTGCTAAAAGACCAGTTCACATTTGTTAAAAGATCAGCCGAAAATTTCCTTTCAGCGAATGTCCTTTCTGTAATCCTCACGTTTTAAGAATCCTTTCGGCGATGGAGGAGTTTTATACCATTTAATTCCATTTATCGCTGTGTAAGACAGGACGTCTGACTTACACACATTTGTACAGGATTGTCCAAAAACGAAATGAAAAGAAAAAAGCCGATTTTGGTTAAACACGTAGGTGCCTATACATTTTCGCTGTGCATTCTGCATAGGATTCCGGGCGATTTCCCAGTTCAGTAAATCATTCATGACACAGATGACTGAAAACGGGAGAATCGAATCATGTTGAAATGAACAGTGCGATGGGGTCAAATCCTGACGGTTCGTGCTAAATTGTGGCATGTTATCCGAATCCGTGTGGCTCGCAAATAACTCGCGACGGGTCATGCCAAACCCGGAACATTCTCCATTTTTATTATGTATTTGTATGTACCTATTTGTATTTGTGTTATGTATCATACAGGGTAGCCCAAAAGTCTTTGGCCATAGGAAAAATGTAAATTTGCTATTTTTGTCAAATTTCGTTATCCGAATCCTTTTGTTGATCTGGACCAAACCTGAACATGTGCATATTCAGGGATGCCCAAAGTCTTTGGCCACTTCAAAAAATTGATTTATCTGTTTTTATGATATTTCGTGTTTTGTAACTTTTTCTAGCTCCCACTACGGAAGACACCACTTTTTCGATGCTAAAATTTCCAATTAAAGTCATGTCATCTGTGGATGGCGCTGGAACAAGTTTCAGATCACAAAATGATAAAAACAGCAAATTTACGTTTTTCCTATGGCCAAAGACTTTTGGGCTACCCTGTATATGTATTTCAGAAACACACCCAAACCGTAGCCATAGATGATGAAGTTGAACAGCTGAGACCGCCATTGTGAAATTTCGTAGTTCAAGGAGACTCCCGCCAGAGCGCAGGTCGTTCGAAACAAGACGGGAAAAGGAACAACTGAAGCTTTTGACGCTGATCAGAGATGAGCGCTTTGTCCGTGTTTTTGATGATTCACCCCCCCCCCCCAACCCATCCAAGTCCAAGTGTGCAATATGTTGTTCCACAGGCTCTGTTGACTCAGAGGTTGACTGTTGCGATTCTCAGGACGAACGGTGCGACTGCCTCTTCTTGCTCCCTCCATGATGTGGTGCCTGTGCCGCCCACTCGGTCAGTCTCCATTTCTCCAAGGTGTGTTCGTCGTGCTCTGCCTGCTCGCTGTCACCAGTCTGTCGTTCGAGTTCCTGCGTTTCTGCTGCTTTGTGTTCTTGGTGGTGGACGATCCGAGTCGAAATGCCTTCCTGTTTCGTGCCTGGCTGTTCTTCCGGAAAAGACAAGTCGCTGTCCAAAATCAGTTTTTTTTACCTCCAAAAAGTCCTGAACTTTTTGAGAAATGGCAAAAAGCAATTCCTCGAAAAGATTTAGCCCTTTCGAACAAATCGTACATTCGCGAGAAGCACTTTTCATCAAGTTAAATCAGAACAAGTGATCAATTTGTTGTGCTGGCGAAAAAGTAGAACTGCCGCGGGGCAAGCCAAAACTGGCAAAAGACGCAGTGCCGCATGTGTTTCCAAATCTGCCGTAATATATCTCCAAACATTCTCCAAAGAAAAGGAAGTCTTCGGCTCATAGAAAACGAGATGAGTCAGCAAGCATTCGTGACTCGAAAAAAAAGCAAAGACATTTTCGCAAGTTGCCATTTCTGATGACACGCCAAAGGAACCGTCGACACCCACCTTCCCAGTTTAGGATGGTCCCAGTTTTGGCCAAGGGAGAAGTATCTCTGACCACAGCTATTCTTCGAAATCGTGCGAAGTTCGAGTGCTTTTGCAAGAATTGGAAAAGGTCAAACGTGTCCTTCTGAGCGCAGAAAACAAGCAAACTGTGGCCAAAGTCGAAAATGACGCTTTGGTGCAGGAAATTCGACAACTGAAAAATGAACGCCTTGAATGCAAATGCCAAGCGATCAGTGGCTTGCCTAGCAAAGAGCAAATCGTTGTGAACATATTTCTGAAGAAGCAATCCGCAAAAAGTGCATCTGGAATGCGCTACGAAGATGAGTTTCTTCTTGACTGCGTGCTTTTCAATAAAAATCTCCAAAAGGCTAAAGACATTGTGGCAGCCGCGGCCCATCATCAGCGTACACGTCGTATAATGTCACACAAAACGGTTGCATGGCCACAGATTGCATAATATTCCATTTGTGCGGTTACTTGGTGAAAAAAGCTGAGTCTTTCACTGATTGCGCCACATGTTTAGCATCGCTTTCAACCAAACCAACCGATTCGGAGACTGTTTCCTTGCTCACAAAAATAAAGATATACAAACCAGACAAGGAAAGTCTCTAGTACCCCAACGTGCCACTTTTCAACGTAATGAAGCAAATTGAATTGTCTATCTCCGCTAAACTGACCAGTGTCGACTCTCTGTGGTGTGACGTGATTCACGATGCCATTGATAGCATCAGCATGAGCGAAATTGAAGCTGGAAAGTTCGGCTGCACTCTCGAACATTCCATGGCTTTGCTGCCGAAGCTCGCCGTGTTTTACATTCGGTGCAGATTTTTCTTCTAGACAAAGCAACTCTGCAAGGAACTGAATGCCGAGAAAAGGGCAAAAGCGGCGAGGAAACTCTCAAAAGTATCTGGAAAGTGATTCAGGTCAGCCGAACTCAAAGACATTTTTAAATTTTTGTAAACTTTTTTTTCTCTGACGCAGGCGATCCAAGAAAATCGATTTCTGCGAGTAAATTGCACGCTCATGTCAATTATTATTTCCGCTTTCCAAAAATATAAATTTCGTGAAAATCGGCCAGATAGTTTTCAAAATAATGACAAAAATGCAAAGTCTCCTCCGTGAAAACTCTATATGCAGCGTGCGAAAAGGAACAAAGCGGCCAGCGTGTTGCGATGCTAGCGACAATGCGCGGCCAAACGCAGGCAACTCAGCGACCACCGAAGCTGTTCAACTTCATCATCTATGGCTACGCCCAAACTCTTGTGAGTAGAAAAGGGTCCTCATGGCGATTGCAAAAAATATACGAATATCAGGAAACAGATTTTTCTCGTCCACACTTCTTGGAGTTAAGGGGCTCAAAAGCAAGAGACAATCAATAATTTTTCTCCAACCTCCAATTTAGGTGTTAGTGGGTCGGTCCCTCCCTACTGTAGGAGCCATTCCATTGGTTTGGTTGGTCAATGCTGTCCATTTTGCATGTTCATAAACTTTCTTTTTCAACTTTCTTAGGATGGAAGGAGTGGGCATCAATCAACCTGGGTCTGTTTCGGTAACAGTTCGGAATACCTGCCGACATTGAACTGAACGAGTTATCACCGTTGCTCTCCGATATACTAAAAGCTAACTAAACCTAACCTAACCTGACCTATCCCAACCTAACCTGTCCTATCACACCTATCCTAACCTATCCTACCCTGCCCACATCGTCCTCATCTTCCTGTCCCATTTTTAGTTGCTTGAGCGTGCATGAAAACTCGTCCAGTCCAGCTTTTTTCAGATGTCGGCAGGTATTCCGAACTGCAACCTCTGTTTCTCCTTTGGGTTGCTTGTCCCGGCTTTGAAATGTGCTGACATTAAAACTAAAAGCAAATTTCGGAAAACTTTCGTGTGTCCCGAAAGCATAGGCAGGCAGAGATACCTACCTACACACCTACCTATCTTATGATTTGTCAATCTTTCGTTTATGGGCACTTTTCCATCAAACCACATCAAAAAAGTCCCGACTGGGTAAAAAAGTGAACTATATATTCGGAATGAGGAAAAAAAGGTCAGGATAGGGAAATTTCAAACAGCCTCCTGTTGTCCGGTGATCTTTCAAAAACACATCTTCGATCTGCACCGACTGCCTTTTCGGGATGCGCACCCCTATTTTGCAAATTTTGGCGAATGGGAAAAAATATAGCGGGGAAAACATTGTTGGTGCTGCCCATTTCGGCGCAGGTTTATTATGGCAATGACATTTCAAGAGCACCTGCAGAGAGTTCGCAAAAAGGTTCCATATTTGACATTTGTCGGCAGGTTTCTGATTGTTTTCAAAATTGTCAATTATTTTCATGAAATTACTTCAACAGAATGATTTTCACGAGAGAAAGGGAGCTTTTGCCAATAACTTCTAAATCGACAACCGTAAATTCGATTGCGAAGTGGACTATGGCACCAGTGCCAGGGATGGGCAAGGTAGGGTACCTTAGAGGGGGGGTAAAGAGGTCTACGACGGGGGGGGGGGGGGGTAGGGCACCAAAAATGCAGGGGGTCTGGGGGCTGTGCCCCCCAGCGGGGGTCCAGGGGCAGCGCCCCCGGCAGGGGGTTTGGGGGACAGCGTCCCCCAAAAGCTGAAGCTTTTTTGAAAAATTAGGGGTCCTCAGATGCCATTTTACGACATTTCAGGTCCTTTTTTCCTTATCCTGGAGGGTTTGCAGTCGCAATAGATGGAGCAAGGAAATAACTGTCAGACACGACTTTCTGGATGAGTTTTTTTTCATTTTACCATTTTCTGTAAATCAAAACAGAAAGTACAAAGAAACAATGTTGCTCCTATTGAAGTCCTGGTGTGTGCCCTGCACACACACCAGGACTCTTTTCCCACCTTTTTCCGACGGTACCCTTGGCCTTCGGCCAAGGCAGAATTTTGGACTGAGGCAGAATTTTTGTTGGCACTGGTCAGGGTTGAGCATAGGGGGGGGGTAGGGGGGGTTACCCCCCCTGGCCTTCGGCCGAGGTTACCCCCCCCAGCCTTTTTCCGACGGTACCCTTGGCCGACGGCCAAGGGTACCGTCGGAAAAAGGCTGGGGGGGGGTAACCTCGGCCGAAGGCCGGGGGGGGTAACCCCCCCTACCCCCCCCTATGCTCAACCCTGACCAGTGCCAACAAAAATTCTGCCTCAGTCCAGCCGTTCTATCCCAGTCCCCGATCCCTGTTCTCGAAGATTCGCATCTCGGAACAAGAATATGCGTTTTGCTCATTCCATTCCATGGAATGTTTCCACCTGGCTTGTTTTCTCTGCAAACCTTGTTTCCCCCGCAGTGCTCGAATTGAGGGTTAATGGATCGACATTCCCCAATATCTTTTAAAGGGGAATGGCATGCCTCAAAAAGGAATGAAAGCCAGGGGAAGCGTTGCACAAAAGCGTTTGGGAGCTCCAGGGAACCCCTCCCCCAACAAAGATCTTTCATTCGAGCAATGTGTCGTGGTTCGCTGCGACAAAGAAATTTATGGAGCAATGCTTCTCCTCATGTTTCCATGGAAACAGTTTCGTTTTTGACGAATTTTCAGTTTGACGTTTTGTTGTTCGAGTTGGAAAAGTGAGAATAATGCTTCGCTGCCGTTGAATTCCGTTCCCGGTGCCTCTTGTTTTTTATTGTTTCCAACTCCGAAGCAGTTTTTTTTCTCAGAATGTGGCCCTCGTCATGTGCTTGATACAGCGGCGGCCACAAGTACCGCCTAATAGGTACGAGTTGGTACCACGAAAACTCGAAAGAATTGTTGTAAATTTGCATAAATGAACAGCAATTGCCTTGAATTTTTAAAAATTTTGATTTTTCACACCATCTTAACCCGCCGAAATTGGAGGGTTAACTTTAACCATGGTTAATTCAATTCAACCCGTGGTTAGTGATGAAAAACAAGTCAAAAGAATGCAAAAGATAACCACTGGTTAAGGACTTAACCAGTGGTTAACTTTTAACTACGGCAGAGAGATAACCTCTGGTTAACGACCAAAAGAACAAAACAAAGAGTCTCCCTTGGTTAAGTTGAAGATAACCAGTGGTTAAAGTTAACCACGCTTGGAAGAACCGGCCATTACTGTTTTAAGCCCTTTACTTTTGAATGTGTCTTGTATTAGTTTTATTTCCTTGGCCAAGGAGGAGTTTTCATTTTGACTGGCTCAGGTAGGTGGTCCAATTCTGTTGTGTTCCTTTCTCAAAGATGTCTAACTCTTTGTTTTACCCTGAATAAATTTAGGTTCAAGATACTTAGCAGTGTAAAGCTCAAGAAGTGAGTTGAATTCTGAGCAGCCACACTTGGCTCAGGCATAACTAAGCTCCATGTTCTGTGATCTACAGTTTAATTTCAACAATAAGTGCTGCAAGCCACGTCAGAGGAGCACACGTGCTGCTGGGTTTGAAAACTGAGGTTGGTAATCTCAAACATATGTGATAGGTATCCTGAGTTTTGAAAGTCCGAAAGCTATCTTCCTTACTCCCTGCTGCCTCCTCGCTGCAGTAAAATTACCCAAATTGTGTTCAGCAACAACTGCAGCTGAAAACAAAGACGGACTTGAAAAGTTTTGAAAGAAGTAAAATTCTTTTGAACTGATTGAACGAATGAAGCAAAAACGTTATGCAAGTAATCGTAGTCCCCGAAATTTCAAATGGAAGGTAGTAGATATTTTAGGAGGCTACTCTGAAAAAACCCCAGGATTACATGAAGATAGAAAGGTGTACTCGTATTTCCAAGATGACGAACATCCGATGTTGCAAAAATGTCACGATCTATCGTTCTCCTGCCGTACAGAACTGATTCCGTAAAAACTACCGGATGTTTGGCAAAAAAATCAGCAGCGTTCAATATTCAGACCTTTGGAAGGTAGTCTTCCTATTTGGCTGGATGTCAAAGCTGAGCCTGTCTCGACCAGGAGCACCAGGATTCATGATGTTGTTTCAGGCCCGTGGCATCTCATCAGTCCCCAGGACCACTTCTTCGGGGTCTCTTCTGGGGAGACAGGCTGAAACGTCTCTTCGGACCTCCACCCTCGGAAGTTGATGGTGACCTCAGCTGGGTTATATCAATGGAAAATCTTGTAGCCAGCCACGGTGATTCCAACTTCTTTTGACTTCTTCAATTGGTTCGTTCGGTGCACCTGGTGACATCACGTACCCCCAAAGGATGACCAAGACCCTCTTTCCTGATGATTGGCCAATGAAGTGGCCATACGTAGGAAATCACAAGGTATGTAGAGTATTAAAGGTACCTAGCGCAGCAACGAAAATAAAAAGTCCGAGAAAATTTGCATACTTTCAAGGGGCGCGGTGACGTCACTATCGAGTCAGAAAAGTCGCCGGTGCGCAAGCGGGCATTTAACACTGATGCCCACTGCGCTGCATAATTTTGCAGTTCCTTGGGGTTTGTTGCTTTTGGCGTTTTGATCTTGATTAAAAAGGCGGATGGCTTCTCTCAAGCTGTTCAGAGCGAACTTTTGGATGCCGGTTTGACGGATCTCTTTACAGTTTTCGACACTCCAAAAGACCTCACGCAAAAGACCACTTTGGTCTCGACAAATGTCTTTTCACAATGGGAAAGCATGTTTATGAAATGTTTGGTTTGCAATGTTTCGGTCGCGGCGAACACGTGGCCGCCGAAGGTTTGGCCACAGCGGACAACTGGCGCCATGGACACATGCCTCCGGTCACTTGGCCGACAGACGACTGGCCGTAACGAACATTTCGCCGCCTCGGACATCTGGTCGGCCCAGGCCTTTTGCCACTGTCGGAAAACGTATGACCGCGGTGGAAATTTGGTCGCGGTGGAAACCTGTGCCCAGCCGCCAGATGTTTGGCGCGGGAATCCGGACTCTGAAGGCTTTGGCCGTGAAGATCATTTACTTCCATGGGCGGCTGAAAAAGCAAGTAGCAGCAAGGAAATATCACCTACGCTTCTTGTCTTGTTCGTTTCCAAGACCAAGAGGAAACAGAAAGGGTTTGTGCGCGAACATGCCTGCCATCTGAAGAACGCACAAGCCAAAGGTCTTTCTTTCCTGGGACATGTGTGAGAACGGGGCACAGAGTTATAACAGTCCTCGAAAGAGTTTTAGATGTCTTGAGGTCAACCGTCCGGAACTCATTGTCTGTCGCTGTTGACCAATATATCCGCCGTGTCTTGGGTTTCAGTTCCAGTCAAACGACAGCCGGCAAGTGTTGCCCGGACGGCGGCCAAATGTCTCCCGTCAGTCATGTTCATGACAGCGAGTTGTCCGCCGCGATCACACGCATCTAGCCTTAGCAACCAAACGCCTCCAGATGTTCTCTGCGTCTAGCTGTCCGCCGGTACAAAATGTACGGCAGCAAGTTGGCGGGGGCCAAGCCTCCGACGACCAGATGTCTGCGTCCGGGTCGCGTTTTTACAAACCAAACCGCGACTTTAGATGGCAGACATCGTTTTGTGCAAAAATGCTCGATTGGGACCCTGAACTCGGTAGAAAAAACTAAATTTTTTCCCCCTAAAGCTATCTGAACCTGACCAAACCCTGTCCCCTCGCTGGGCCCGTCCTGCCATCGAAAGTCGCGGCAGGGTTTGTAAACCGCGTTCGGGCCAATGGCAGCCTCACGGCCAAAATCCCGACGCGCACATTCCAACGATAGCCAAATTCCTGGCACGGGCAAACGTTTGGAGGCCACATGTCCACGGCGACCATGTGCAAATGTGACCGAAGCCAAATGTCTGATTCCTGTTCATCAAGACTTTCCATCACAAGTTTTTGACTTTCGGAAAACGGTGGGAAAAGGGAAAACAACTCTTTCCCAAGTTTCTGTTGGCGTTGATGCGAGCATGGTGGCACAGTTCAACATGATGGAAACAAAACTAACTTCGTTGGAAAGCAAAACGATTTTGCATTCGAACATCTTGCACATGAAACACTGACTCGCAAACGAGCACAGACACAAGCAGCCTCCATGATGCCTCAACAGCAGCTTCAGCAAAACTGAAGAGTTAAGACACAGGAGAATCAACAAACAACACAAGCGCAGAGGGCGAAGTCGTGTTCTCGTTCGAATCGCGAGAGCGCCGAGAGCCTTGCTTGCGCGTGGCTCTTCTCTGCTGGCTCGATAGTGACGTCACAAAAAGCACAAGCCAGACGGCGGCACGCAATACACCAAAATGGTTGAAATGAGACCCCCCTGGGAAATCAGACCTTTGGAAGGCACCTAGTCTTCCCTTTGGCTGGATGTCAAAGCTGAGCCTGTTTCGACCGGGAGCACCAGGATCCAGGATCCAAAAAAAAGATGTTTTAGACAGGGTTCAATATTTATTCATTTTATTTTATTTCATATGATTTTTTATTTTAATAATCGTTGCCTGTCAATGATAAATGACACTCGACACAATTTTTCAACAAATCTCACTCATTCTTCAACAGAGAATACCTACCAAATGCCTGTACAAAATCTTTTTCATCGCTGCTTTTAACATGCTAACCAGATTAATCTGATCTGGAACAATCCAAAAAAAAAAAACAATGAAACAAATCTTGAGAAACCTCAAAAGATTTTTTTCGAAAGAGTAGTGGTCTTCCAAAATGAAGAAATCCTGGAATGATGCTGTACTCAAATTCTGTGAACTTTCACTGAGGACATTGTGTTGAAAGAAACCTTTGGCGGCACTTGTCTTTTGTGAAGAACTGGAGCTATTCCTAGAGAAGCAGGAAGCACAGAGAATCATCTGCCAATTATTGTAAGAATGTGTTGATGTTTTGCGATCTGCATGTTCAGTCAATTAATTTTTGCTTGGTGAAACCAGTCATGAGAGCTGGTTTCACCAAGTAAAACCAGCCACTGCATTCATCAACAAATCTCATTCATTCGGTTTGCTATAGCCAAGGTCGGTAAATGTATAAAAGGAGGTCATCTCAATGGAGGGTTTTCAGAGTCGTCTTGTGATTGGTTGTTGAATTGTGACGCAATTGGAGGAAAATGCAGAAAGCAATAACCAACACAGATTTCTGCAATCGCTGTCAGGTTTTTGAACAAATTCATTTTCGAGTGTGCCAAAAAGGCACTTTTGTGGCATGCACCTGGATGTTTTGTTTGAAAAATGAACCACAACTGGAACATGGGCCACCCGGGGGAAGGTACGAAGATGTGATTGGCACGACAGGTGACTGTGATTACAAAAGGCCGGAACGATTTGCGAACCCACTTCAGATGCTCGCTCACAGATGAAAAATTACGATCTCGCTTTGAATGTGAAAGAAACAAGCGCGTCCCGTAAGGTTCTTAGGGAGCTCGGTTGGTATGGATCTTCTGGTTTTAATTTCGAGTGGATTGGAAGGTTGAGTGGATTGGAAGGATTTTTAATTTGAGTGGATTGAGTGGTGGGTTCAAATCCCGGAGGTGTTAATTTTTAATTTTTTTCAAACTTGAGCTGAAGTGAAATGAAGTCAAATCTTCCTTTGGCTGGATCATGCACAAGATGCGTGGTTCTCCAAGTCCACTTTGAAAATCTGTGAGTATACTACGACCAGATTGTAACTCGCACATGAAAAAAAGCATTTCTTCCTGTTGGTTCCAAACGGTATTCGAGCCCCGTACCGTAAGCTCATCATAGCAACACATGAGATCCACTCTTGGACAAGAAGAATTCACAACAAAGGCCCTCTCGACGGTTATCACTGGCTCCCCAGCATGACCATATTTGGGCACAAATTCGTCGCCAAGAAAATTCCGCCCAGCGCAGAGAATCGGTCCATTTTTTGCGTCGTCATTGCCAGTAAGAGAACTATTGGGCAGGAAATCCAGTTCTGTGAAAAAATGAAGGAAACAGAAAATATGGCAGTGCGCAGTTGCCCACTCCAAAGACAGTAGGTATGAGAGAAAATTAAACGGCGATCACACCAAAAAAATACTCGGAGGTGCTCAGATGGGGACATGTTACCTGGGTGCATGATGACTTTGAATTTCCAGCAAAGACAATTTTTCTGTCATGTTGGCTGAAAAGCAAGCCGAAACCCAAATAACATCAACAATAGAATTGGACAGGAAACTGCCCTGTGGCAAGGCAGCTGCGGTGGCAAGTGGCAACACCGGAAAAGCAAAATACAGGTACACCTGCCCTGCATTTGACTGAAGTCTCTAGCATCCTCCTATGACATCACATTTTTGGCATCTCAAAGCCTTCGAGATATCTGTTTTCCCATTGAGACTACCTTTTATATGCGTTCACCGATCTTTGCTATGGCAAATCGAATGAATGAAATTTGTTGATGAATTATGTAACGGTGGTCAATCACGTGTGACTATGGTGCACAATGAGCCACTAATGAGGTTTTTTGCAATCCTTGTTATTCCAAAAGTGGTGGTCGGAGAAAAACGTTCTCTTTATTTTTACCTAAAATCATTCCTGAAAGTTTGTAGGTATGCAGTTCAATGACTTTCAATATTTCCCTCCAAGAAAATTGGACGAAAAAATTATTGGCCTTTTATGTCTGATTGATTACAATCGTGAGGTAGAACCAACACTGAAAGGTATGTTCATGTTTTTCTGGAACATACTGACTCTCGATCGGTGGGTTCAAATCGTGACAGTTCGGCTCATAGGTAGTCCTCAGTTAGAGGGACTCATATGGATTTTGCTAATCCTTCACCATCAAGATGCTATCCACCGCTCTCTTGTAAAAGAAATGCCGTTAGGACTGCTGTCATCGCAAACCAATCTTCAATATTTCCAGAGTTCCGATTCAAAGTTAGCATTTTACTCTTATTTTATTTCCTGTTTCAACAAGAACATGAAAAAGAATGCACGTGAATCAGTTTTGCATGGCCGAAAAGTTATCAAGAATATGCTTGTTCGACACATGCGCACTGAAGTTTTAAACTTACTGACCAACACCTTCAATGAAAGCGATATGCACCTACTTTATCTACAAAAGTCTGGCATTTTCATTCTTCGAAGATAGAATGTTTATGAAAAATAAGAACTTTTTTTAACTTGGAATTTCAGGAATGCCATTTGAACAAACCACCAGTGTCAGTGATCAGAGGATTGCACAGAAAATAGTGTTCATTCATTTTCCCCTTTCAGGTATCGTGAGATCCAAGCCTGAAATCATTTCTCATGACGATATAAGTTATTAGGAGCATATTCCATTTTTAGACCTCGCTTAACAATGAAAGGCATTTTCAGCGTTTAACAAGTATCAGCGTTTTTCGATGCAAATATCCTTAAAAATTTCATTTTGAGTCAAGTCAACTTGGAATTTTAAAAATTGTTCCTTTTGGGGGATCATGTTTTTTGCAGGGTGCCCGCTTGCAATGACAAAAATCAAAGAGAACAACAAACACGTCCAGCAAAACGAAAGAACTTAACAAGAACGACGATCGTTGTTTGATTGGATACAGATATTCTTGTGATAATGTTAGCATGCGGTAGCCATTTTAAAATGCCTGACAATTTGGGAAAAACTACAAACGAAACAAGCTCAGTTCCTATTTTGAAAATTATGGGAATACTTTGGAATACTACCTTCATTTGGCAGAACCAGTTTCGTGTAGCGCATCGTAAATTTGTCTTTGTTCCTTGAAGTTGTCCACCTTTAACCAAACCCATCTTCCCTTACTGCCCTTTACTTATCCTCAAGCCATACTGTTTTGTCCGCCTATTGCTTGCTGTCAAAAGACTGTTTAGTTTCCATCAGTTATTCTCGCATCAAGCCGAACACTGAAAACCCAACCAAAGACAATGCCAAGCAAACATTTGTTGCAATTATACTCATGTGATGATTTATGACAGACCGGTTGGCGATCAACTGGCAGTCAGGTCGGTTCCACAATGTTTATGGATGATGGGTGGTGTGGCACAACAGCCGTGGTGTCGCAGGTATTGTGGCGTTGGATAGGCAATGAAATAATTATCCATAAAGCATTTTCGCAACAACTGTTCCTTGATAATGAAATCGTCGCAGTCAATTGTTGAAGCATGGTGTTTTGAATCCAATCGGAATAGCAGAGCAGAGACATGCAATGCGAGCATCGGACGATAGCATATTTATCTATTCTTTTTTATTCTCCAGATTTTTACCATAAACACCAATGGAAAAGCAATGGTTTTATTCATAAACAACACCAATTTCGTCACAAAACAGGAAACAAAAGGAAGTGACATTGATCAAAAATTTGCAATATCTATTTTCGATAATCCCTAATGCAGATTTTTGCTTCTCCATTGACTCATAATCGTGCTGTGAAAGTAACTATTTGGACTTATTTTAAAACTTACCTATGATGTCAGGCATTCTTCATCAATGCTGTTTTCCGTTGCTAAGCATTGCCGATCAAAATGGCAAAACCAGGGCGCGATCTGTAGGGGGTACGGGGGTATTACCCCCCCCCCCAAGTTGAAAAATATTTTACCCAAAAATGAGGTATTTTAGGTATGCATAAATATGGGTATTTTGCCCTTTAAATGGCGGTGCACTAGACAAAATGCATTTTCTTCCTATAGTTGAGACTGCTGCAGGAATTAGAGAGTATTTTCCCTGTCATTCGTACCTCACAAAGCAGAACTGGTCTCAGTGACTATCACTTTGAAGGATGATGTCGTTTGATGTTTTCTTACCGAAATCCCTGTCAATTCAGCACACTTTAAAGCATCAGGTATTCCGCTCGATGGTTAGGTTACAGCCGCATTTTCGTCGCACATTTTTTTCGTCCCACATTTTCGAATCGCACATTTTCGATGTCTGAGATTTCGCTCGTTTAAGATTTTCACTGCACCAGATCCTGGTCTTTTCAGTGTTAAAAGGTATTTTCGTTTTCCCCAAACACAGTACTACTGCTCCACTGCGAAAGGGCAATTTTCAGAGTTACTCTGTGCGAATCGAGGGCATCAATTCTGCCATTTACAAAATCATTAGGAATTCGTCTAATAGGTACTGGCCTAAATATCTAGGTGGGGGAACCAACCTTATTTCATAGGTGTGAAACCGGAGACCACGAAAAATTTAAAACAGAGAACCGAGCAAAATAAAGTTCTGAAGTTTGTGATATGTTAACACCCCATGCATGATGGAAATCTGAAATTTGTGCCGAAAATATGAGCGAAAATGTGATACAGCGAAAATTCCTCACATCGAAAATTCAAGACATCGAAAATCCAAGACATCGAAAATCTCAAGACATCGAAAATCCAAGACATCGAAAATCTCAGACAGCGAAAATTCCATGCATCGAAAATTCAAGACATCGAAAATCCAAGACATCGAAAATCCAAGACATCGAAAATCTCAGACAGCGAAAATTCCACACATCGAAAATTCAAGACATCGAAAATCCAAGATATCGAAAATCTCAGACAGCGAAAATGTGCGACTCAAAAAGATGAGTCGAGAAAATGTCAGAGACGAAAATGCAGTGCCCACCATTAGTGATCCACGCCGACATATCCGAGTGCAGTTGTGACTTGCAGTGATGTTTATCACAGAGAACAAGGAGATCCAACTGACGGCCTCAGCTGCATAGTTCACAGAATTGTTTTGATGTTTTTCTCCTCTCCCGTCCTCCCTCTCTCCCTCTTTACCCATCAACAGAAAATGACATTTGAAATGCGAAAGTTCCTGAGGCGCTGCAAAAACTCCTTGTGCAACATGGTTGATCAAATTTTCCAGAAATCTGTGATTTCTGGAAAATTTGATCAACCATACCACTTACTTTTGTTATTATTTGCGTGAGCCGCGCATACTGGCTTTTTTGAAGAGGGGCAGCTTTGTCAGAGATCAAGGTGTTTGGTCCTGGCTTAGCTCGAACCCTTCAGTTCGAATGTTGATTAGTTTTTGATGCTGGTTTTCCCATGGAATGGTGCTTAAATGCAATTTTTCTTTTTCAATAGGTCTTGATAATGATGACTCACGGATGTAAGAATCATGTAATGGGAGTGGACGAGAGATGCATCGATAAAGATTCAATCGTGTATGAAGCAGGGCGAATATGCGTAGCAATTCCAAAAGTAATAATCTTTGAGTCGTGTGGGTGAGTAGCTAACACTATTTTTTGCTTTTGTGATCGGATTTCCAATTTTCACTCATTTACGTGGGTAGTTTTTTTTAAATCTTTGCTCTGGACTTGCTTCCGTGACGGGAGGAAAGCCCTCCAATCCATTTCTGGCTAACCAGATCATATTTGTGGTTTCGGCACTTTGTGCAGGAAAAGCAGAGTGAAATTTCGTATGATTGACGTAGAGAAGGGGGAACGGGGACATGCGCCTCTGCGAAAGAACGTCTAAAAATGCACCTTTCGCCTGGTTCTTCTCACGGTTTTGCACTGCTAAACGCCACAGTCTCTCTTGAAAAAAAGTTGGAAGGTGTTCCTTAACCCCTTAGACCATTCCAAAAATCAGTTTGTAATCCAGAATTTATAATTTCATATGTACTGCTCCGTATTTTGCACATACAGCCACTCTTGCGAAAAACATTATTTTAAGAAAATGTTGCCATTTTATGGGTTAAGCGATTTATGGTTTCTTTTTTCTTCTGTCGCTCAATGTGTTGTCACTCTGCTTCAGTCCCACAGAGAGACCTACACAAACTGATTGGCCATTTCTTGCAGACATATTGTTGTGTTCCCATATAAATCCTGCTGTTTGGGTCTGTGTTTGTGTTGTCCAGTGAACATATTTCAATTTTGTCTTGAAAGAGTCACTAAAAGTATTTTTTAAAATTAATTTAAGTTTAAGAAGTTTCCAAAAACAAGCATACGAAAAATACTCATGGTGATTGAATTTCCCAGTTTCCATCGGAACAAATCATTTTTGGCCTTTCGAGGGCGCACCACTTCTGCAAAAAAAAAAAAAACAGTTTATTTTCGAATTTGTTTCGAGCGATATTTCGGATACAAAGATTGAAAACTTTCAATCATCGGATTGTTTTAATATTGTTTTCAAAAACGACGCCCTGATTGTTGACTGTTCCCATGAAGAGCGGAGAAATTTAGGCGCAATTTGAACTTTGACCTGCGATTGTTCTTGAAGGGTTTGAATTTTGAACGGCTGTGTACTTTGGCTTCGTTCATGAATTCGGCCTGACAACTTTCTTTTTTTAACGCTAACGCCCCTCTCACAAATTTAAATAATTAAATTTCGGAAGTGATTCTGAGTGTCCAGCAGCAGCAGGCCCTGCTATACCTATCACATGGTGCAAAATTCAATTTAGAAAACGTGTTCGTCGTGGAATCATCCGTTACAGGTAAAAAAAAAACAAGTGCTTCTTCAACAGTTTTTCCAAAATTCTTTTCTTTTTTTTATTCGAAATAAACCTTCCTTTTTATTGCCCGATGAGAAAAATTCAGTGTTGTCGTTGTGGTTGCATCTAGTCAGGCAACATGAAGCCTCCGTCCGAGGGCATGGTATTTTTAATAACTACCGGGAGCTCCATTTTATACCTGCCTATTCGTACATCAACAAAAAAGGGACCTACATGAGAAACTGTCCATCATGACAGTCTTTTTCAGATGAGTCACCAGAAGGCAGCTATGGTTTTTGCCTTGCCGCTGCTCTCGGCATGCGGCTCTAGTTTGCTTGTTGGAAGCACCACAATGCTCAACTTCTCCTCGAGTCGCGTATGCCAGCTTCATGCGGTAAATATAAGGTAGGTATACCTACTCTGTGAGAAAATTTTATTTTTCGATTACAAGCATTTTCTTCAGCTCCAAATAATAGCGAGGATGTGATTTTTCGATTAAAAGCATTTTCTTCAAATACTATGGATATTCTCAGCTCCAAATACGTTTTGTGACTAGAAATTATTCTTGCCACAGCAGTGGGTCTGACAAGATACCTGCGAGTAAATTAAACTGTGCTCCGCTACATATTGTAAGAAAAATCAGCGGGAAAAATGCCTTTTCAAAGTGGTCTCCAATGTTGGTGTTGGGATGAATTGTTGCCACTAATTCAGAGACCTGCATTCAATTCTCGGCATGACCACCAATTCAAAATAAGAACTCTTTCATGCCCCAGGACTAATGTGGAGAAATTTTCTTTTCTTCAGAGAACGATTCCTGCCTTGAATTCCTTACCCGCAAAACTTTTTAATACCCCAATTTCTATAAATCTGCTGAAAGCACACCTTTACGCTTTCTTTGGGAGCTCCATCCATCAGGTTACATTCGCCTGTTAAACTCCACTCCGCTACCCAACTTGCTGTCGTTTTAAGGCTTTTTCGCTGCGTCTTGAATGATGAGGTTCTCGTAACATTTTTTATTTTTGTCTACCTATTGCATTTTAGTTGCAGTTTTTGCAGACATGAAACGGGATAAAGCCCCTGAATGTTAACAATTCAGTTCAATTCAAATCGAGAAATTTTGATTTTTCTATTAGAAGCATTTTCTTCAGCTCCAAATAGAGAAAATTTGATTTTTCGATTAGAAGCATTTTCTTCAGCTCCAAACAGAGATAATTTGATCTTTCAATTAGAGGAATTTTCATCAGCTCCAAACAGAGAAAAATTGATTTTTCAATTAGAAGCACTTTCTCCAGCTTCAAGTAGAGAAAAATTGTATTTTCAATTTGAAGCATTTTTTCAGCTCCAAATTGAAAAATAGAATCAATTTTCTTCAGCTCCCAATTAAAAAATAGAAGCATTTTCTTCACCTCCAAATTGAAAAAATAGAAGCATTTTCTTCAACTCCAAATTGAAAACGAGAAGCATTTTCTTCAGCTCCAAATTGAAAATTGATTTTTCGAGAAATTTTATTTTTCAATTACCTAGAAGCATTTTCTCCAGTTTCAAATTGAGGAAAATTATTGTTTTTTCAATTGGAAGCATTTTTCAAGGAAAGGCAATGGTTTTGATCATAAAAAACACAAATTTTGCAAGCGAAGAAGAAAGAGAAGGAAGTGACATTGATGTCAAAAATTTATATCATCTATTTTCGAGAATACTGAATCCTGACATCACCCTTTTGTCTGATTTGAAGTCTGCAGTAAGTTTAGACTCTTTCTCTGCCCAATCATGCACATTTCTGCTGTCGTCAACAGGTTCAATATTTCATTTTTGCTGCTCCATTGTCTCATAATCAGGAAATCGTGCTGTGAAAGCAACTCTTTGGACCTATTTTAAAACATATGATGTCAGGCATTCTTCATCTATGCTGTTTTCCGTTGCGATGCATTGCCGATTAAAATGACAAAACTCATTTCTGAGTGTATTTGAGACTGCACAGGTACGCAGAGGAATATTGAAGGGCTTGGAAGAATGAGGATTGATGTGCCATTTTTTCAAAAATGACTTGCATTTTTTGAATGTGTAGAAAAAGACTGATCTTTTGATATAGCATTGGCATCCTCCTAGCAGCCTTGGTTTTTATGCGTCTTTGTCCATCTTAGATCTGAGTCTAAATTTTTACGGGGAGAATGGCTGATTTCGCATGATGTTCTTGGGCACTTCATAAAATCCGGGCAATATCCAATTATGTAACTGGAGAGTGACTGATGTGTTTTTATCTCACACCTAGCCAGTTGTCTTTTTCATTTGTATGGAAGAATGTCTGAAGTTAGATACTTGCTACTTAAAATGTATTTCAGTTTAATTTTTAGACAATGACTGATGTGACATACATAAGTCCATGTACCTACGTGTAACTGAAATCTCTGTCCTCCCAAAGTCTCACTTGGCTGAGCTTGTGGGACACAAGAAACAGAAGAAGCCGTGCAACTCATGAGTGAGAGGCCAAACACTTTTGTCTGGGACTGACTTCATCCTCATGTTTTTGCCATTTTTGGACGAATCCTGGAAAGGGGGTTGTGGGACTAGATTCCCCTAAAGGGGGTTGGGGACTGCCGGTCTGAGTCCCCCAGAAGATGAAGAAAACACCAAACTTCATTGTTTTGGGCGAGAAATTTGCATTTCTATGATTCCAATGATTTGAGATAGGTACTTTTAACTGTGCTGAGAATTCCCTGACGTTTCCCAATCCAATCCCATTGCAACTTTTCCAGGTTTTTCCAGGGTGCTTTCCAAAATTCCCTGATTTTTCAGGTTTTCCAGGGTCGTCAAATAAAATCCCCAAGTATTCTCGGATTTTCATGACGTTTTGCATGATGGTTGCAACCCTGAGTGTGGGTACCTCTTCCAGAAATCAACAAATGCATTCTTACTCAAAATTCTGCAAATTTGCAGCCATTAAACGACAGAATCTGGAAAACAACGATCTCATGAATGGTGTTGATTTCATCCTCTGATTTCACATGTTTGACTCGAGAGAAGTTGATTTTTTGCCAAGTTTTTTGAATTTTTGGTAAAGGCCGAGGTGGCACAATGCATCGTCAGATGTGCATTGGAATGAGTGTCAAGACTGGCTTTCTTCTCCAACAGGGTGTCAAATTGTCTTACACTTCATATGATGATGATGGACTCTCATTGAGGACCATGGTCCTCGTCAGAATCTGTGTGCTCACTTAAAAAAAAACACCCTTGAGGTATATATCATTTTGGTCTGGTCTTGTGATTTTATGATGTTCAGAAAAGAGGCCAGCTTACTTTGCCAACCAGTATTGAAATCCAACGAAGACACACAATCTTGGGAGTTGACTGGGAAAATATTGTAGAGGAGTACACGACACCTGTGACCACTGATCAAAGAAGGAAATCAACTGAAGAAATCATGAACTTCCCTTCCGAAACTGTGGTAGCACATACTAGGTATCAACCAGATGGGATCCGGGCACTTTTGGTTCATCAAACCAAATTAGCATACAATGACCCAAGGTTACCAAAACGATAGATTTTTTAACTTTGTTTTCTGTGGATAATACTGCCTGCTGTTCCTCTGCCGTTAGTCATCAGAAAACTGATGCATCAAGAAAGCCAGTGAAATCAAAAACCTACTTTTCCATAGAAGCACCTTTGCAGCTTAAAGGAAGTGATTGGAAATATCAGAGAAGTTCCTCAAGCGATGCTGCCAAGCAGATAGGTTCTGGGAAAAAAAGTATGAAAACTTGCCGCAGATGCATTCATGTCAGGTCTATTACTTTTTTACCAAAATGTCTTTGTGAGAATGGTCAAAGTTTCAGAATGCTTTTTGAGAGGTTCTTTCCATTCTGGTTTTATTTCTTTTTTATAATCCTCTCTTCTTTGTTCCTTCTTCTGAGAAGGAAGAACAAAAAAGAGTAGGTACCTAAATAAAATAAACATGGGAAGAAACTCACAAAGTTTTTTTTGCCAAAATTACTGTCACCATGCTCAATCATGTAACCAAACAGAATAAGAGTGGCATGGAAGATCAGGGGCCTTATTTTGTTGCTTCCCTTAACTCTGCTGACTTCAGGGCATCCAAAGAATTTTGTTGTAAGGGGACCCAAAGATTAAGTGCTATTCAGTTGCTGCCCTAACGGCGGAGAGATCATGACGGGGGAAATGCAAACTCCGAGCTGCGTGGTAAATTTTTGCCATCTGCTCCAATGGAAAAAATTTACCTCGCAGCTCGGAGGTAGCGTTACCCCCGTCATGATCTCTCTGTTGTAAGGGTGTCTTTTATCCCATAAGTTTTAGTGTACCTTAAATCCACATTGAGCTGATTTCTGTAAAATTTTCACTACTCACTCTTTAATTAGGAATATCCGCCAGGAATGCAGATATAATTAAAAAATAACATGTAAAAATAATCCCTAACGGTTGAAAAATAATTTATTTGAAACATGGATGATTTTGGTGGCACTTTAGACCGTGTGCTCCATTTTGCCCTTCGATTTTACATGGGCAATCTTTCAAAGGAAATCAAGGGCATTTAAAAAGTTAATTGCTGCAACAGATTACCACCAAGGGCCCTTAACCTGCCCTTGAGAAATCCCTGGCTTATGTGAACTCACTCTTTCCCTTCACTGTCTATCTCTGTGTGCCCATACAGAAAATGTGCAAATTATGATGAAGCTTGGAACACCGGATCAAACGTTTTTTTCATGAAAAATTTGGAAAATGCCAAAATGCCTGATTGTTAAAATGTTCTTTGATTCGATTATGTTCGACCAATTTATATGATGCACAATCTGCATCTGTATCCAAATTCGACACATCTGAAATGGAATGTCACCGGTCATCGCAAAATTCCGTGTTGTTACCCAGTGTCGTTATGTTGTTCTCAAGACTATTTTTGATTATGATCACGAACTTTACTTTTTTAATCCGCGAATGGTTTGCCATTTTTTACTATTGTTCAGTTGCCAGAAACCAAAAAATTACCTCGAAACACCACGAATAAGGAGCAGGAAGGTGATCAGAAATCAGAAGAAAACAGGATTTTGATGGGACTCATTGGCAAGTGGTTGTTTCTGTCCGGTGACCTCTTGAGAAATCATTTGAACAAACACAACACATGCATTTTATGATCTTGGAAGGGGGAAAAAACAGGGTCCCATGCAAATAAAATAGGTACATACCTACTTAAAATAGGTCCAGGCATTCGATAGGTGGGTACTGTTAAGAACAAAGAAGGAACAAACCAAGTTGAGAGTTAAGATGGAAAGGCATACTCGCACAAAAACATACAGATGGAAAATAAATATGAGTCTCGCAAATGTTGAGTGCCTATTTGAATGGTGTAATATTAAAAACAAGAATTGCAAATGTTTTTCATGCATTTTGGGAACATAATGGGAACAGGAAGCATTGCGCTTGCCACTTGTAGACGGGCAATTTTCGTTGTAAACGAATTCTGAAAATTTCCGGTAATTTCGTTGTACCTAAATTTCCTGGCAATTTGTGAACATGACTTTTTGAACTTTTGACACGCAAAAACAAACAGGAAAACTAAATGAGAGAGGATGTTTACGAGAAATTCGGGAATAATCCTGAAAATATTTATGCTATAATCAACACGTTAACATTTTTCTCTTGGGGTATTGGCCTATGGTGAGTTGTTTTACATATTTCTTTTTTGTCATCACCATCGCAAAATTGTAATGGTTGATGATAAAATTTGCCGTGGTTGATAAAAATTGGATTGTATTTCATCATAATTCTTGCCATATTTTGTTGACTTTTTGAATAGCAAAACCTAACCAAATAGAAATAGAAACAAATTGAATCCAATGAAAATTCCATGAACTTTGCAATATCTCCAGTACCAAATATTTACGCACCCCGAATTCCAAGCATTAGCAATTATTGATGTAAATTCCAGCACATCAAATGAGTTTACTCACGTACCCGCCATATTGAACCATGAGAGAAGTTGAGGAGCTAGATGTGCATTGTGTGCACAAAATAATATGGAATCTGGGAGTGGCCATGGGCAGATTCGATATGTTTGTGATGAGTACTGCCCAGGGTATGTTGCTACATTCATCGGGCTTCACTCAAAGTTTTACAAGAAAAAAGAAAAAAATAAGTGTGTTTAAAACAACCTTGTTTTAAAACAAAAATCGTGTTGAAAAAATAAGTTTTTTTTCTGGATGTTTTCAAACAAAAAGTGTTTTAAAACATCCAATTTTGTTTTAAAACAAATGTTTTGTTTTTTTTTTTAAATGTTTAGTTGTTTTGCAACCCTGCCTGGCGGGCCACAAGCGAGTTTTGAAGAACTTGGTGATGGGTGAAATTGATATTTCTCGCAATCATGTCGCGGAAATTGTGCTTTCCTAAAGTCTGTTCATTTTCAGAATGGTCCGTGCCCTTTTTTATGTCAGGGATGTGCAAATTTGAGCAAAAATCGGGAATCGCAGATTTTGAGCCGGTGGCCTCAATTTTCGAAACTCATCAGTTTTCACCCCCTTGTCATTTCCGAATTCTGCTTTTTGGAGGTTTTTCAATTTTCTGTGACCACGATCTGTCTGGCTTGCTTGTCGTTCCGCTCCTGCTTTTAAAATGTGCACTTCTGGTGTGCAGCGCTGAATCGAAACTTCGCTGGCCATCCCGTGGCAATTGGCACCGATCTGTAATGGCGTGAGGCCACATCTGCTGTTGTTACCATCAACTGGAAACCAGGCACACGTATTCATATCTGGAAAATTTCAAAATCATGTTTGGGTTGCTTTTCCATCTGAAATATGTTTTGTCCAAGCAAACATGTGCCAAACGAAAATGAAAAAAATTTCCGATGAGGAGACTAAGTTGGCTATTGAGTTGGAGCTGAGTGTACGCTGAGTGTACGTTGCATTGGGGAATGCAGCCAGAGTCTAATCTGTGACTTTTTGCTGGCAATAGGTTAAAAAAGTTGTACTTTGCAGTAAATTATGGATGGACCACAATTTGATAAATGACTGCCATAAGCATGATTTCATCTAAATAGGTAGCTCTATAAACTTTGGCCATGTCAGTCCCATCCTCCAATTCTAATTTGACAATTGATTGGGTACCAACTCTATTGTGTTGGCCAGGCTGGATTATTTTTACTTAGTTGAGAACCTGGATTTGAGGCTGCAGTTCTCAATTCTCATATGGGCAAACAATATCATTGTCAAAAAGACTTGGCTTCAGCTTAGCATTCGTTCTGACTCCCAACGATGATCATATGCCACAATCGAAAAGTTTTCTTGTCTTTTCCACTTTAGGGCTTGAGTACACATCACTTGGAGTCCTTACCAGAGATGTCCTGTTCATGTGGTTCATGGCTGTGGAGAATGGAGGGCAGTTAGAAGTGATGGAAATTATATATTTTGTTTCAAATGTGGCAGCTGACAGGTATGTTGACAAAAGACTTGGCTGGGATCCTTTCAACAGACAGAGTCACGCTGGTTTATCTGCATCTAGCACTGTTATTATAAATGGTTGGGGGATGATTCCTGAACTGAACCTTTACTTGGAATGAGCTTATAGCTCTCCTTGTTCTACTTATAGATATCAACTTAGAACACTCTCAACCGTATGCACCATAGCCACTAACCCTAACCCTAAGCTTGAAAAAAGTCAATTCCATGTTCAGATGCCCTTTCTCAACGATGGAAAAGGAATACTGTTGTGCATAGAAATCAAATTTTCCAACAGATTTCTCTTGATAAAACTTTTATGTATGGAATTCTCTTGAAAAATTTGATTTCTATGCACAACCGTATTCCTTTTTTTGTCTTTGAGAAAAGAATTTGGATCTGAATGTGGAATTGACTTTTCAAGCTTTGGGTTAGGTTAGGGTTAGTGACTTTGGTGCATACGGCGGTCTGAATTATGTTGTTCGAGAGACCAGAATACTGACAACAACGAAACTCATAAATGTGTTTTCGTCTGATAAGCTTTTGAATCCTACAAAGAGTTAGATACCCTACCTGCATTGTCTGTCATCGCCTGTGACTTCTTCCAAAATCATGCCTGCTCAGTGCTCGACGCACAAATTATTGGTTGAAGGCAACCCAAAGCACACTGTGCACGTTGCATAATAAATTTATTCTCTGATTTTCAGAGAAGGTGGTCACTTTTTCTCTGATTCTAACAGAAAATGGTGGGATGGTCTTGGATGACAGGTAGAGCAGTTAGCAGGCAAACAAATTATTGGACTGAACAAGCTTTGCAGCAACTTCCTGTGCTGGGCACCAGCTTCCGAGTAATGCAAGCCATCGCTCGAAATAGGGGAGGACTGAATGGAATGAATGTCCAAAAAGCTGACATTTACTTGATTCTGAGACAAACAGTGGACAAGGCATCATTCACATTGGAGATTTTGTGGGACAAGAATGGTCGAGAGACCCACTGCAGGATGGAACAAACTTTTGTTGGGAAATTCAACCCCGAAAAGCAATAGAAACAGGTGCATTTGCAGCATTAATAAGTCTCGAGAATGCTAAATTAACATGAGGGACTTGATTCATGAACAGTGATCGGAGTGATGGAATATTCCCTAAATGCCCAGGAATATTTCCAAACTTCCTCACTGAACAGCATTCTGGCTTACTGAAGAGGCACTGAACAGCGTTCTGGCTCGCTGAAAAGGCACTGAACTGCGTTCCAACTCGCTGAACAGGCACTGAATATTCTCCGACTCGCTGAGCAGGTACTGAACAGCATTCTGACTTCTGGCTCGCTGAACAGCATTCCAACTTGCTCAACAAGCACCGAACCGCATTCCAAATCACTGAACAGAATTCTGTTTGCTTAAA
>JASGXE010005070.1:0-25021 GCA_030068105.1 Sinentomon sp. SZTP_YWyxl | reverse complement strand
CCAGGAAAAACCTCGCTTTAAAATCAACTGGAAATCCTCCCAGAAGCGAAAATTCAAGACGGAAATTTTCGTCTTGAAGCTTTTGTTTCGCTTCTTGGGAGGAAAATCTCATGTTTCGATTTATAAAACGAGGGTTTTTCCTGGCTTTATCGCAGAATAAGTGATGTGGTTTCGCCATGTCAAATTGCAGCTGAGAACAACACCAATGTAGGTACTTAATGCGAGTAACAATTTCAAGGGGGTGGGTGTTGATTTCATAGACAACGTCACTCACAACATACACTCTCTGAAGGAAGGGATCAAATTTGACCCAACCGCTGGGTCATATATGAGCCAGAAGAAAGAGGGTCAAATTGGGTGTGACTAAAACGCTGAACCTGCTTGTCCTGCTTGTCTTGCTTGTCCTGCTGGAAAACCTGCTTGTCCTGCTGGTTATGGTCAAATGGGTTTGGTTATTGTTAGATTAGGTTATCCTGACGTAAACTAACGTAACCTAACCTTACCTAACCCTAACCTGACCCTAAAATACCTTACCAGCAGGACAAGCAGGTTCAGCGTTTTGGTCACTTCCGGTCAAATTAACCCAGTGATGTTGGGTCATGGGTTTGATCTCATTTGTTGGGTCAAATTTTTGTGCAAAATTTGCTTTAAAATCGAGGGTTTAAAATCACCCTAAATGGGATAATTTCCATCTTCCAAGCGACCGGAAGATGGAAGTTTTGGTGGTTTTTAGCGACAATTCAGTTCAAACAAACCACAAACCACGATTCCAATGATAAAAATTCACATTTGTTTAACACCACGATTTTTCCATATTTGATACAATTCTCAATGAGTCCGAGGTGATATTGGACATCTCATCCATCGCAATGAGATCCCGCCTGATGAAATCGGGAAACTCCAGTCCAAAATGTGAAGTTGCTGCGGTTGCACATGGAATCTGAATTATTTTCGAAGTTTGTGTTAAAACAGCGAATGTTTCAAATTTTGACCCAACATTTGGTGCATTTGACCCAATATTTTTTGACCCAGTGGTTTGGGTCAAATTTTGATCCCTTCCTTCGGAGAGTGTAAGTTTTGGATGGTCTGGCAAAGATCATGGCCTTGGTTTTGTCAGTACAAAAAAAAAAAAATTGTCAGCTGACTCGAACAAATTATTTGATGCAACCCACGCTTTAATTCGCCTTCGATTGCAAAGAATGAATACGTTTTTGAGGCAAACAGTAAAGGAAGAACTTTTTTGAGACAACAGGGATGGGGTAAAACACAGATCATTTATTGAGTCACACACAAACGATACAGCATTTGAATTTCGTGTGGGTTTCGCAGAAAGTTATTGTTACACAGACACGCATGCAGGCATGCGTGTCTGTGTTACAACAATCAACTTTCCATCAACGGTCATGAAAACCATTGAAAACCGATGGAGAAGTCCATAGGTCAAGAGTTGAAACAGAAGCTGACTGATGAGACAAAACAGCAAATTTGATTCAAACAAAACAAAACAGCTCACTTGAAGTTGTCCCATGAGTTGCTTGTTTCATGATCAATGATCGTGAAACGAAATTCAAGCAGTCTTGCGTTGAATGACATGCATCCCCTAAAGCCGAACGAAATAAAAAAAGGCAAAACAAAAATGGAAATCGATCGGCAAAAGAGCGATTTCAGGTTCAAGATGCATTGTGTATCAGGTATAGGTATAGGTATAGGTATCAGACGCTGCTTTCAGCAGGTTATTATGCCACAAGGCAATCGTCAATGGAGAACATCAAGTTCTCACATATGACAGCAAATGTCATCATATCCTGGGAAGGGGGAGGGAGGGAAGGGGAAGGAAAAGGCGACCCCCGGTGGCAAACCTAAGGATTAAGGAAATTGTTTAAGGAAAAGGAGGGGTTAAGGAGGGGAGGGTTAATTTAGGAGGTATGGAAAAACATATCATCGGAAGGGCGGGGCCTAGTCATATAAGCATTCAAAATACAGGCACACAACAGTCATACACGCACAACCCAAACAAGACCTCCCCTACCATCAGCATCAAGCATGCAGCATTAACCAGCACACACGCACACACCACAACATACCCATTCGCAATCTCAAATGAAAATATGCAAAAAAGCAAATAAAAGTGAGACATAGGTAGGTGAAAGAAAAGGAAGAAGGTAGGGAAATGACGAAATGAAGAAACAAAGCCAACAACATGAGATTAGACAAAAGAAAAGAAGTAGAAGATAACACAGCTACACCCACATAGGTTCCTAGGTAGTCTTTCCGGAGCACTACATCGGGGGAATGGGTTCGCCTTGCGTCAGTCGCGCGGCGAAAGCGCTGTCCGACAACTGCCGGTTAACTAGCGCAGGGAGTCACGGAAGCACCAGCGGCATTCGCCAGCAGTACGCACACTCCCTCTTCCCAGCTGCGTGAAAAAGGTTTGCACTGACCACGCAGAGGGGGGCCACCAACATGGGCTGCCGACTCCGGGCAGGTTCCCGGCTTAGGTCTGGGCATGAGTCACTGACCCGTTCCCTGACCTCATTTTATCAACCCCTCGTAATGCACCGGATCGAATCTAATCCCAGGTTTATTTGGGCCCCAAGGAGAAAGAGTAGTTTTCACTACGAATGCCAGAGAAAATACCTAACAGATAGGAATTCAGGAAAAGGGTCGAGTCAGAAAGGAATCCACCGAATTTGGGATAGACGATTCCAGTCTACAATGGTTTGGGGAATGAAAGAATACTTAAAAATGTTCTTAGAAGGTTGATAAACGCGGATCTTGGAAGTATGGTCATGGCGACCAAAGTAATCGGGAAGAGCAAGGGTTTCAGATAGACATGACCAGCCACCATTTTGAGTAAAATCTTACTTAGAGCTGACAACCTAAACTGATAACGCCTATCGGAGAGTGGAGGCCAGTTCAGAGAGGAAAGCATCGAAGTCACGCTTGAATGTCGAGAAAAATCATTCTTGACGAAACGAAGCCCTACGCTGAATTTTTTCAAGCTCATCAACCGAGGGAGATTTGGTACGGATCCCAGATTATGCAGGCATATTCGAGAAGTGGACGGACAAGTGAAAATAAAGTGTTTCCTTTGTTGAAGGTGAGCAGGATTTGAAAAGACGCCGAATTTTGAGAAGAGCAAAATTGGCATTGCGTGCAATGTTGGTGATGTGTAGTTTCCAGGACAGATCAGATGAAAGTGTCACACCAAGGTATTTGCAGGACAATGAGGTTGATAAGGTTTGTACCTGACGAAGGAAGAGCATAAGAAGACTGAAGAGGATGCAATTTAGTTGAGAACCTGACATGGGCACATTTTGATCCGTTCAGGCCAAGGCCCCAATGAAGGCTCCACGAGTCAAGGGAAGCAAGATCATCTTGCAACAAGTCTACATCAGAAACAGGTGAATAATCTTGTAGAGGACGCAGTCTCAGCAAATAGCATTATTCTTGAAGAAGTTATGACGTCAGGAAGATCATTGATGAAGATGAGGAATAGAAGAGGGCCCAACACACTGCCTTGAGGAACACCTGAAGTTACTGGAAAAGATGGAGATTTAGTTCCAGAAACAGAAAAGACTGTGTTCCGGTTGCTGAGGAAGCTGCCAATCCAAGAGATAATAGGGATAGGTAAGCCTAAACGCTGCAAATTTAAACATCAGAGCGTTGTGTGGAACAACGTCGAAGGCAGTTTTAAAGTCCAGAAACAGTGCATCTACATCGGCACCCTTGTCAAAAGAGGATGAACCTCGTGGGTGAACTTTGCAAGGGCCAGTTCGCAAGACCAGCCAGGACGAAAACCAAATGAAAAGGGAGATGGAATCAGTGGCATTAAGAAACTGCCTAATGTAGTCCGAGATCAGCCTTTCCATCAGCTTGCACACACAGACGTCAGACTGATGGGCCGGTAATTAGCTGGCAGTGAAGGATCACCCTTCTTGAATAGAGGGTAATACTCCCTGCCTTCCATGCATCGGGGAGTCTGCCACAAGAAAAGGAACTTGTTGAAGAGAAGGTACAGATAGGCAGAAAAATTCGTGTGGGAAGGATTTCAGAAGAGATCCAGGAATTCCATCAGGGCCAGAAAGAGGATTTTTGGATTTCCTGATTGCAGACACTATTGAAGAAAAGGTCATCGAGAAGGTAGGACCCTGACCAGGAGCATTGGATGGAGCTGGCAGAGCTGAAGCTGGAAAATTGTCAGCAGAATATGAAGAAGAAAATTGTAGAGCAAGCGCTTCAGCCTTTTCAGATGGTGAAACGGCCAAACCATCACGGAATTTTAGGGATGGGATTCCGCTTCCAAGCGTTTTGTAAAGAACTGCGGGAATTTGAGTTGCAAGTACCTGGCCTGAGAGATAGACTAGAAAGGAGATGATTTTCATGATCCAATTTCGCAGCCATGAGTTCAGAGCAGAGAAGATCATAGGTTCTGGCATGAACTTCAGAATAATGACGAAATTTGTAGTATTTTTTACATTGGCGAGATAGGTAGCGAATATGCGGGGGGTTGTTATAAAAAATGGATCTGGATTGGGGCCTTTTGATGCGAGTAGGAACAAACTGACTGATGCCGTGTTGAATAATCGACTCGAAATCACACCAAAGCCTGTCAATAGATGAGCACAGATATTTTTCCCGAAATGAAAGAAATGAGCCCAGCAAGAAGTCAGAAAAACCAACACTGTTAATTTGTGAGAAGTCACTGATCAAGACAGGAGGCTCTGATTCCGGAGTTGCTTATCGGAGTGTGTTTTAAAATCTGCTGCTTTCCTTCATTTCCATTTCCGAATTTTCCTTTTTCTGAACCATTGTCATGGAGACTCCGACTTCAAGAGCCTCCGGTTCCAGACTGCAGTCGCCTGTCAGTGATGAACACTGCCGGGTGAACTGCAAGTTTGGAAACTCTGGTGAAGGGAAGATGGTGCTCTGTGATGGTTGCTCCAAATACTTTCACTTCGAATGCGTTGGCCTTCTCAAAACCAAGTCCATTCCAGCTTGGGCTTTGTGGTTGTGCGAGGATTGTATCGGGGATTTTCGTGAGATGAAAAGCCTCCTCGTGCATTTGAGAGTTCTTTGTTCTTCTGGTCTTCCAGCTGCGGCAGTGGCCGAGTCTTCCGCAGTGGCTGTTCCTCCGGCAAAGCCTGCCATTGTGAATGATTCTCCCCCTGTGGGTGATCGTGCTTCACCTTCTGCCGATAGGGTAACTTCTGCTGTTCCTTCAGCTGCAGTGGTGGCCAGGCCTCCTGCTGTTGCTGTTTCACCTGTTGTGGTTGTTGGCCATCCGGAACCTTCTGTTGCTCCATCTCCTCTGGCACTTTCTCGTGCTCTCATGAGTCACTCCGATAAGCCACTCATCCTCTCAGCTGTATCTTCGGTTTCCTCTCCCATTGGCCCGCTTTCTTCTGCATTTCCAGTTCTTGGGTGTGTGCCCAAAGTTGTCCCGGGAACTCTTTCCTACGCGAACATTGTCTCAGCTCCTCGCTGCAGCCCTTTGTTAAGCCCTCTCTGCAGTTCCGGGTCTTCTGCTGTAGCCGGGGTCATTCCGACCAGGAAACTGCCTGTCTTGAAGTCCTCAGTTCCTGCAATTGATTTGATCGCTGTGCAATCACCGCCTCCGCCACTCTCCTTGCCTGAAGTCAGTAAAGTCCTTGCCTGTTCTCTGCCGATCAATGATCCATGTACAAGCTCTTCCTCAGCTCAATCTATTTCTGGCCAGTCTCACACTGCAAAGAAAAGTTCCAGGTTACGATCATTGGGGATTCCATGATCAAGCATTCAAACTGCCGTCCAGCCGCTGGTACAGAGTTCCGATGTCTTCCTGGTGCCACCATTTCCAGAAATTTCCATCATTGAAAGCCATTCCAAAATCCAGGCCCAAAGGTTACTCAACCATTCTTGTGCATGCTGGTGTTAACGATATCCTGGGCGGTGCATCACCAGAAATTGTTCTTCGCAGTCTCTCAGATTTCTTTCTGTGCTGCAAGAACCAGTTTCCTGGTGACCGCTTGATCTTTTCTGCCATCATTGCTAATGATCACGTTCCACTAAAGTCTCTCTATCTCTTGAACTCCAGGGCTGCTGCACTTTGCCAGCAGTTGGGTGTCTTTTTTGGATGCTAATTGTTGGTTCCCTTCTAATTTCCTTGCTAGAGATCGTCTACATCTCAATGATCACGGAAGCAGGATTCTTGGGAATTGTTTCGCAGCATTTGCCTGCCTTTCTCAAGTTCGCTGTTGGGAAACTGTCCGCTCTCCTTCCAAAAACCTCATACTAGCTCTTCAGAAGCCTAAATCTCGTCCCACTCTATCATCTCTCGCTATCTTGTGTGCTCCATTCACCTCAGATTCTCTGGTTGAATTTTCTGTGTTGCAGAAGAGTTGCTATTTGCGCTCAGGCAGACCACAGACAAACTCACTTGATTCGCACCTCTCTGTCCTTCAGTTGAACTGCCGCAGTATTCGCAACAAATCCAACGAGCTCGCGACTCTGCTCGAAATGCATGATCCCGACGTTTTAGTTCTTACTGAAACTTGGCTTGATGACAGCATTGGCATCATGAATTCCTTCCATCTTACTTCACTGTGTACCGTAGGGTCCGCTGCAAATTTGGGGTGGTGTCTTGGTAGGCATTCGGTGTTCACTAAAATTCCTCTCTTGTCTTTCTCAGCTCTTCACAAGAATTTCTCATATGCTCCGTTATTCTGAAGTCGTTAGGTAACAAACCATTCCACATTGTTGGTGGTTACCGTCCTCCTGATTCTTCTTCGAACATTTTCCAAGAAATTTCTTCGGAACTTGTCAGTCTTGGTCTTTCTGCAGATTTGGGAGATCCTCTGCTGATAGCTGGTGACTTCAATCTTCCTGGTGTGAACTGGGACACTCTCTCCCCTACTCCAAATTGCTGTTATGGCCTCTCTGCCAACCGAGCTGCTATTGAACTCTGCCTTGATTTCGGCCTTGATCAGACGGTTAAGGTTCCTACTAGGCCAGCTTCAAACTCCATTTTGGATATTTTTCTGTTGCGTCCAATCCACATTCTAAATGCAATCTCTGTCGAAACGGGGATAAGTGAAGAAAAGATGTAGAAAGCGAATGGACTTCAAGGGAAGCGAACAACAGAAAAGATGAATCGAAGAAAAATAAAGCAAATACCAAAAAACAAAAGACAAAAAACAAAAAACAAACAAAAACGATCAAAAACACAAACAAAACGATGAAATCAGCGGAGCACGCCCTGAACGCGACCGCACGCACAAGCAGCCGACGGAAAAAAAAAGGATCAAAAAAAGGAATTCAGGCTCAATCCCCGCGGAGATGCAACGCCTGAACGGTGCAGGAAATTCACAGAGAAAAATGCCTGAATGGAATAAAGACACGTGTTGCTTTGTCATACACGAGTATTCGTTTATTTATTTTCAATCCGCATAATTTGGCATGACCGTGCAATGGACGGAAGTGCATTAGAGCAATATCCGACTGAGATCTGACTTCGTTGTATTCGACGGCGAAATTTCTGAGACAAGTTTCGATGACGCTTGAAAAATGACCTGGTATGTTTACATGCTGTCAATTTTTTTATTTATTTATTTACCTACATATTTATTTATTTATTTGTTTTTTTATTGGCTTGTAAATGCTGCCATTGCAATTTGCAACTGCAACTTTGTATCCACGTCGATACTCTGCTTGCATATTTTTTCAAACTTCACTTTCTTGCACATTGCAATCCCACTTTGGGTTTGGAAATGACGTTTCGCCCAAAAATTGGGTCTCATTCGTGTCGGCGATGAGGGGTCGCGCCACTTTTTGCTGCTGGCGTTGGGACCCCGCAGTAAAAAAAAAAACAAAAAAAAAACAAAAAATGAAATGACAATTTGCACATGGTGATGGACGACTATGCTTCCTGTCCGGAATGCGAATTTCCAAATTCCAAACAAATCGCATGAATTTCGACCAATCAGGTGCGAACCCAAATTAAAACTGCGTTTACGACATCTAAAGCTTATCTAACCAAACCACCAAACCCAACCCAACCTTTCCTGGTGTCAACAACTGCCACTGGTGTCAAAAAACATTTCGGCATTTTGAAAAACAAAAATCTAAAATTTTTGCCCCAGGTGGGATTCGAACCACCGCCACCACGGGTACCACCGCAGCGACAGCAGGCTGTCTGCAATAGTCCACTCGGCCACAGAGGCTGCTGCCGGAAATCGCTTCGGGAAGGTGATTCATGAAACTGTTTTTATAATTGCGTCAGATTTTGCTCGCATCCGATTGGTCGAAATTCTGGGGATTTGTTTGGAATTCAGAAATTTGCGTCCGGAATCCCATGTCCTGTCATTTTCCTGCCCTATATGGCCGAAATAATTGATCCTGTCCACCGGACAGGTATTATTTCTGTCCCGGACGATTTTTTTCCAATTCGGATGGGATCAATCCAATCCGGACGACTATTTTCCATGGCCAAACAGGACGAATCCTGTCCGGACGGCGTATTTTCGAATCCTACCGAAATCGCTGGTTGCACTTCGTCATTTCAACAAAAAACTCATTTATTACTTCTGACGAAAAGCTATTTCAACCTGACCTGCCACCTTGATCTGCTCTTGCTTTCCGCCCACCGCCTGGTGTCGCCCAGCCCCAAACATGTAAAAAAATCCCTCAGATGCAAAAATCTAAAAAAAAACGATCACCTGCTGGAATCGATCCCCATTCGTCGGATTAGCAAGCAGTCCAATGCCTTGACCACGAGACCACCGATGCAGCTGTCGAAATTCGCTTTTGAGTGTGCGTCTTTGATCAAATGTGCCCTAAGAGCATCTGCTCAAAAATGACTTCAGTGCGACCTGCAATTTCGGTCGGTTTCGAAAATTTGCGTCCGGACGACATTTTTCCAATCAGGACGGGATTAATTTGTCGGACGGGATCAATCGAAATCCCGCAGGAATAAATTCAACAACGATCAATCCCGTCGCATGTGAAGCAACACAATTGTGGGTATTTTAAGAAAACATGAAAGCCAATTACACTGACATTCCGAAATTATTGTGGAAGCAAGATCGTCATTCGAAGCAAATGTGAAGAAGAAAAAACCAGGAACAAAAATATTCACAAAATTATGCATGCCAAAATCCAAACCACACACATTCAAGTACCTAATTAAAAAAGTGGACAACTCAAGTCGACACACATTTCGGGGTTGCTTCCTCCAACCCCACCATCGATACGCTACGCCCCCAATGGGCAGCATTCAGGTCAAAGATCAGCCATGTTGCTCCACAATTGCACAAAGCAAGTCAAAGCCCAGTTCCGCTCCTTGTTTTCTCGAAAAAAAAAAGATCTTCACTAAAAGACCGAACAACGGGGGCACTTTTGTATTTCCTCGTGGCACACCTCATGAGTGCAGATTGGAGCACATTTCTACATGGTTCGTGACCAACAACTCGACGACCACACCACTTGTCGTTTTTCATATAATTGGTGTTTTTCATATAATTCGCGTTTTTCACAATTCGTTTCTTTTTTCAATTGTCTTTTTCATGATTCGCGTTTCTCCTTTTATCTCTTTTTTCACAAGTCGCCTTCGCGTTTCTTACGAGAAACTTGCTCATAATTGTGATAGGGCTTAAAATTTACAATTGATTAAAAGAGGGACATCTGTGCGAAAAATTCAGGGTTTTTCGAAAAATTCTGACGAGAAAAAAACTGTCCTTCCATGATCACAATATATTATGATTATTCGGGATGATAGGTTTCTCAAGGTCCTCTGTCACTGTCGTTGAAATCGGGCATTGTATAAGTGTTTGGTACTCCTTCCTCGAAAGAGCTGCTAAAGAATGGAATGCCCTTCCAGCCCCGGTTCTCTGTTTCCCATTGACAGTGGACACTCTTCGCAACCGCCGGGCTTCCCAATAGTGGCTTTTTTGTCTTGTTTAGTCCTATTGTTTTTTTTTGTTTGATTTTCAGTTTTCCTTTAAATTCTTACCGTATGCACTGTTTCCATCGGTTAACGCCCTGAAAGTGCTGAAAATGCAAAAATTCAAACTTTATATTTCGATAAAAACATCATGGGGGAAGCCCGTTCCACTGTTCAGCAGTTCTGCTGACAAAGTAAGCTTTCCAACATCTTTTCCTGGCAGTTTCGGTGTCCCAATCTTAAACGGGCGATCACTGTGAGAAAAATAAGTGGGGTAGGATGATGTGGTGTAGGCAATCTTTCCCATCACCCAAAATTACTCGCCACACATGGAAAAGGGGAGAAAGAGCCTCTGAACTTTACCCTCCGGCCATCTCCGTGATCATTGCGCTGAAACATTGCTGGTTCATCTGCAATACCCTCCAGCACATTTTTGAAAAAATTCAACTAAATTAAACGGCCGAGACCCGTTTATGAAAAATGCGAATTATGAAAAGCGAAGAGTCAAGTCGGAATTTTAGAGAGAGCGGATATGAGGTGGTCGCAAATTTGTCAAAAATACAGAAAAGGTGTTATAACTGACCACACGTGGATTGGACGGAGTTCATGTTCACATTAGAAAAATGACAGATCCTTTGTTTCGGAAGGAGATCAGATCAAGCACAGGCTGTTTGTGCCACAACTGCAAAACAAAACGTAAAATTTGAAGACATCTGGCATCTGTTTTCAAATTTTATCCACTTGAATACATATAGGTCTCCCAAAAGTCACTTGACAACCCCAGAAAAGTGAATTGCAGTTTTGGAGCAACTCTGGAAACTTGGAGTGGAGTTTGTTCCAATTCGAGAGGACAAAACACCTGCAGCAGGCAGCCTGCCCAATCTGAACATGAAATCTGAAGAACTAGCCCCACAAGGGAAGATTGAAAACTAGCGAATAGCAGGGGTTGTCAACTGACTTTTGGGAAAATCTGGATGGACAACAAAAACAAAAAAAAAACACAGAAGACAGCGACAAAGTACAATCAGTAGCTGCATTTAATGTAACCACAACATTCGGGACGTGATTTTTGCCGCAATATCTTGGAATTAAAGCTAACCAAACCTGACCTAACCTCAATCCTCACAAACCTTCTGCTTGTTATCAAACTACTGATTGGTGTTTCCTTTTATTTTTTGTCAACCTAGGCTACCTCTTGCTATGCACCTAATATATGAACGGGGAAACGTCCCAGAATCCACATGACTGCTCATTGTAAAGTTCAACGCAAACAGTTCCGCAGTTCTTGGATAACCCTTACGAACATGTCATGATTATATTGTCATGAGAAAAGCATGATTAAAGCATGAGTTTTGGCCCCCTGTTTCTGTCACGACGTCATCATAATGTGGTCAATATCACGCATGACATCTACCTACATGACTTCTTCATGACATATATATATCATGAATTTCACGCAAAAATTCATGCCCTAATCATGATATTTCCATGACATTTAGGGATCTGCATGGCCTGTCAATGACTTTTTCATGACATTGATGATAAAGTCACGGATATGTCTCGATAAGGTTATAAATGTCACTCTGACCACATTATGATAAGGTCATGACTAAAACCATCGGCCAAAGCCTCATGCTTTCCTCATGACAATATCATGGCAAGTTTCGTAAGAGAAAACTTCTCCGGGTGACGTTGGTTTGGGGACGTGAAACAAAGCATGTATGGGCCAAAAATTGAAAGAGGGAATGACCGGTGTCGGTGACACAAATAAATATATTTTTTTGTGTCAAAATTGTGCCTGCTGCGCAACTCCCCAGCCAGATCCTTCGGAGAAAGAAGTTGCCTTTTTTGGTCCATTCCGATTGGAAAGCCAAGTGAGCATCGTGGCGCGAAGTTTTTGCGGTTGCTGGAATGAAGTCTAATTTTTGGAAGGTCAAAAGGTTATCAATAAAGCGCGGATTGATACATCTAACCGAATTTAACCCACCCTAATCTAACCTAACCTAAACTTGAGCCTAACCTAACCTTGACCCAACCCTTAATCAGTCCCGAACCGAAAATCTATAACCCAAAAGTTGAGTTTCGTCTGGGACTAGATTCGGCGGATTTTTTAGAATTTGAAAAAAATTCGACGTCACTCCGCGCGCAACCTACTTTTCGGCAATTTTTCAAACACCCTGCATTTGATTCGAAATCATTTGTCGATCGATCAGGAGTTGTCGTTTGCCTCAAAATAGACGTGCACGGAGTCAAAGATGCGCACCATGAAATCACTGATTGGCCTAAAGAATTCGGACATGACAATTGCGTTCGCCAAAAAGGCAAATGCGATGTAAGCGAGGCAAAGCGACGCAACGGCCACGTGCGTTAGTTCCGTGTCTTTTGACGAATCCCACTGCTGAGGCTGAGGGGTCGCTGCAACGTTGACCACCAAGCAGTCCATCTTCGCCAGGCCGACCTGGTATGACCTCACCAGTGGCATCACGCCGATTGCTAGGATTGCTACAGCCACCAGTCCGCAAAGATTGAAAGCACTTGAACAATGTTGATCACCGGGGTGTGAGAAGTCCATTTGTGACGTCACTGACTGTGGTTCGATGACGTCATCATGGCCACTTTCCGTTTTATCCATGGTGCCAACGGTGGTGATTGTATCTTCGCCAGAAAGAGCCGTGTCGTCTGAATCCTGCCAGGCTTGGGCTGATCATCAGCAGGACCAACAGAACCAGAAGGCCGATGAGCGCCAAAACCTGGAAAGAGACGGATGATGTGATCACAATGTTGGCAAAAATGCAAACTCATGTTTGCACGTTTTCCAACATTGAATTCATGTTTCGATATGCCAACATGAATTCAATGCCAACATGAATTCATAATTCATGTTTCGATACTTGTGGTTTCCCATTATCAGCTGTTGCCACCAAAGTTTTTATTTTTCGTTTCTTTTATCTCTTTGATATTAAGCGCCAGATGATTCAACAAGACATTTCGAGAGATGTCAGATTTTGACCTCGGTTCTCAAAGAGGATCTTATTCACTCGAATTCCATGCTGCATGCAGCATGGAATTTCTGCTGAAATCTTAACATTCGCAGAATTCACATGCACAATGCACGTGATAAAGTATTGCCATCGCCACTGTGCAGACAGATGTAACGCAAAAAAGACAGAAATAAAGGCGCCAGATAGCAAGGACAAAGGCCAAAATATCCGACTGCAAACTCGGTTTCAACAGGGAAATTCACATTTATTCTCTGAGTTTTTGAAAACATCTCAAAATTATCATAAAATAATCCTTTTACTGTCAAAAAATAAACGCCGCATGCAAGTTGGGAGTTAACAGTCCACGAGTAGGCCGAACACATTGTTGGCTAACATTGTTGAATGTTGGAATATTGTCGCCTGTTTGCTTCGGTAAAGGCTTTGATGAGGCAACACAATGTGGGGGACGAAAATCTTTCCGAATAATTGTTGGTGTTCAGCATCGTATTTCCTAAAATTTGTCCCCCAATTTTTTGAACACATCTAAAAAACATAAAAAGCGTAAATAATCTTTTGCAGTGAAAGATTTTCACGCCGCAGTGAGGTCGATGACGAACACACTATTGGCTAACATTGTTGAATGTTGGAAAAATGTCGCGTGCTTTTGTAAAGGCTTTGATGAGGCAACACAATGTGGGGGACGAAAAGCTTTCCGAATAATTGTTGGTGTTCAGCATCGTATTTCCTAAAATTTGTCCCCCAATTTTTTGAACCTATCTAAAAAACATAAAAAGCGTAAATAATCTTTTGCAGTGAAAGATTTTCACGCCGCAGTAAGGAGTTAACAGTCGATGGCGAACACACACTGTTCGATGGCTAACATTGTTGAATGATGGAATATTGTCGCCTGTTTGCTTTGGAAAGGCTTTGATGAGGCAGCACAATTTGAGGGACGAAACCTCAGCTTAAAAAAATTATTGTTGGTGTTCGGCATCGTATTTCCTGAAAATCGCAATGTTCTGCTTTGTGCACGGCTTTTTTCCTCTTCAAAACGTCTTCAAAAATGCGAAGCACAAAACGTCTTCACGCTCGAATTATCAGATTTTTTCACAATTCCAACTCGGGTTTAGAATTTTCGTGCAACCGCACGGTCACACCTCATTCGTTTCGGGCAGCTTGACACAAAGATATCGAAAACCGGAGCAAGAGTTAATTGACACAATCTGACTTTTGGATCACATTTTGTTGGTCGATTATTTGGAGACGACTCATGGTCAGGAATATCTTCGTCATTTTTCTGTCACACTTCAAAAAACTGCGCAGTTTCGCAACGCCTTCCATTTACGAGTAACATCTCAGAGGACAAAAAACGAGTCTTCCAGGTTGGAAATATGTTTTTTACTGGTTACTCACCATATTCCTGGAGAAACGCAAACACATTTTCTTGGATATTCGTTCTCGAAAATACGAGAAATTCGTTGAGATTGAACGGCGGCGGGAATTTGGAAAATGTCCCGAAGCACACTTCTTGTTCTCAGGATTCGGCTCGGGAAGCGGTTGATCGGAATTTGAAACGTGCACCGAAGCACACTTCTTGTTCTCAGGATTCGGCTCGGGAAGCGGTTGATCGGAATCTGAAACGTGTACCGAAGCACACTTCTTGTTCTCAGGATTCGGCTCGGGAAGCGGTTGATCGGAATTTGAAACGTGCACCGAAGCACACTTCTTGTCCTGCCACCGGATTATTTTTCTCAGGCGAGTGATCGAAAATTGAGACGTGTCTCGAAACACACTTCTGACGAATGCTTGCAACCTCAAGTTTTACACGTCAACGCTGTGACTGATTCAGTCCCAGTGTTCTGCTGGGCGAAGTGGGGGATTCGCGTCCTCTTTTGCAATGCTGAGGAGCATGGACTTCGTTGACTAATTTTTCCATTCTGATATATCACAGGTACAATCTCATACGACACCTCCCTCGGGCCCACATCACACGCCTCCTCAGTTTCATGACAACTCCAGTTATTTTCCACTGTTGTGAACCAGGCCATGTCATTTATACAAACCCTCTATCATCTCAGATTCGACAATAATATTTGGAGCCGGTTTGTCTTCAGATCCTTTTGTCCTGTCTATTTTGTTGTTTCTGCGGAAACGGTTCATTCATCAATGGAAAATTCCGTTACCTTCATTCCTGAGGCTCAAGGACACCGAATAGCACCTATTTGTTGATTTTACGTTAAAAATCGCGCAACAGTCGGGCGAGTTTACCCCCTTGCCTGTGCCAAATCGGACAGGGTGTCTGGGAAACAGTTCCGGGAGGGCCTCGAAAATTGGTCTGGAAATGAAGATTATGAGAACGGCACGGGTGTATTGACCACGTTTGGCAAAAGAGTTTGTCTTGAGTCCCCAAAAGAAGCTGACCAAATTGCAAAATTTTGAAATTTCGCATTTGTTGGCTGTCAGGAATGAGTTGATATTCTGTTTGCTTGATTGTTCTCAGACTCGGGAACGGTATCCCTCAGCAGAAGCTCAACAAGTTGTAAAATTTTGACATATCGCTCATTTTCTTATTTTTTGACTTAATTGGCTTTATTTTGTGTGCAAAATCCTTGATGCAAATGTGTGCTCTTTTTCAATAGGAGGCAACTCCGACGAATAAAGAATTTATTGATTGAATTGATTTGACGCAAATGTTTGTTCAATTGTTCAGCTGCAAAAACAAGCTTCTAACGTGTCATTTATCTTCCTTTTTCAACAAACTGTTTTGAATTAAAATTCGAAAATTAAATGAAAAAATCTTTTTTAATTTAAAAAAATGAAGTTTTTTTGAAAATTAAATTTATTTCTGATTTTTGCTCTCTTGCCATATATCTGCGGAGACTTGAGCTGAGCCCCAATTTGACTTCAGCAGCGACTCCAAAACAGCCACTCTGCATGAGGAGCACGGCACGTTCTTCCAGCCTCAAAACCGGCTCCAGCAGTGGCCTCCCAAAATATCCAAACGGAAAATCTGTTCTGGAAATATCCTGTTCACGTTTGAGACCATTTTCATCATTTGAGGCCAAAGGTGGTGTTGAACAAAACAATTTTCAACAAGGCCACTTTAGACCCTTGAATTTTGGAGACCGGTTTCGCCCACCCTGTTGCTGAGATTTAATCTCGTCTGGGAATACAACAGCTCAGGTGCAAATCGGTTTTATCTGTGCAGGTTGGTTTTTTACAGTTAATGTGCCAAGGACTCCGGACGCGAAAATACACACCGCTTGGGTTGTGGCATTCCCATTGTGCATTTGAAAATCATTTGACAAGAAAAAAATGTGTTACCGTTACAGTATTTATTTACCTGGAAAATGAAGTCATAGCTTGCAGCAAAAGGATGACCTTGGCTCATTGAAGAATGATCTTCACAAGAATATCACCATTCTTCAGGTAGACCTGCCAAGTTGGTTCCATTACCCACATTATTTTGAAGTTATCGGACATGCTGTTCATTTTGAATGACAACTATGCAATGTGGAGAATTCCCCCATTTTTTATTTTTTTAACTCAATACTACCAGGTGGAGTTGCGGGCAGGGAGCAAGCCAGGAATTATGATTGCAAAACTAGAGCACAAAAATGACAACACAATTTTTGCGACCAGCTCCGATCAACAATAGACAGGACCTAACAACAACAATAAAAGAACAGAAAGCTGGGTCAAAAATACAGAAAAACCCCGAAGAGGGAGGTGACAGTGGTGAAGCTCTATTACAGTTAGTAATGAGGCGGTAAATACAGTACAAGGGTGAAGAAACGTGGAAGTGATTCCAATTCCGGACTGTCCGAGGAAAAAGGAATGCAGACAGAGGATGTTGCGCTAGGGAACTGGATATGTCATTGTTAAGTTATCGTCAAGGAGATGAGTGGATTTAATAGCCCGCAGCAAGGTGGCATCAAAACGGCATTTTTATGGCTCAGTGATCTGAAGTGGGAGTTCAGGCTGCGATTTTGTCTCATAACCGCCTAGGACCAAGGCCTTATCAAGAAGCATGGCACTTAACATTCGATTGGCAGTCAAAATCCCAGTCACAAATTGGCAGCACTTCTCTGAACACACTCAATTGCATGAATACCAGAACCAGACGCCAGAACAGCATCCCATGCATGCGAGGTACACGTGTTATTCAAGAAATAGGAAACATCAAGGAGACAAAGGTATATACAGGGTGTTTCAAAAAAACCGCGCAACAGCGAATCTTGCATGCAGCTCAACATTTCGATGTCCCCAACGTTTGACGTTACGTTTTTATTTTGTTAATTTGTTTAATTTAAATTTCTTTCAACCTCTTGGTCGACCATAGGGGCAGCAAAGCCATATAAAGCCCTCATGGTATCTCAGTTCGAACCAAATGCATGCATGGCATGGCAGAAATTATTTAACAGTCAGAAATTATGAGTCAGAAATTATTTAATTATCCCTTGCCCCTTATGCGTGCACAACGCGGAATATTATATTTGCCTGTTGCATACGCAGAAGGGGCACAGTAGAAATTAGGTGACAGTTCGGAATACCTGCCGACCGCCGCCTCCGCCGCACACGCCGCCTCCGCCGCCTCATTTTTTCGACCCGCCGCCTTGGTTCCTTTTCCCGCCGCCTCCTAAATATGAGCAAATGAGGCGGCGGAAGCCGATTTCTTGATTTTTCTATTCATTTGTGTTTGGGTAAGGGTCAGGTCAGGTTAGGTCAGTTTTACTTGGATTTCGTGAAGATTTTGCGACATTAGCGCCATTCGATCTTCAATTTTTCCAACCAAAGTACCTATCCCGAGCCCAGACGGCAGTTGTTTTCGACGAGTACCGCTGGATTGGCATTAGCAATCACCTTCTGCGCGTTTATTTTTCTGCGCTGCAGATACGGTCAAACTTCAAAACAACCATTAAATCCACCTATCCCACCCGCGGGCAGTGGAAAAACAGCTCGGCAATGTTCTCAAGCCAACAGCAACGTGATTCTAATACTTATAAGTGCCGTAACTCTCATTGCCCATCCCCGCCCATCGATCGCCAATTTTCGCTCTTTTCCTTTCTCTGCCGTCGCGTCAAGAGGCCGGTTTTCCTGGCTGTGGTTGATTTCTGCGTCGCTGTGCATCGGCAACGAACTGTTTAATTTCTCTGGAACCAAATGACGGATTTTGATTAAATCTTTTGTGTTGGAAAGCTGAAAATTAGACCTTTTCAGGACTATAAAATTATCCCGAACTTTTCACGGGCAAAACTTGAAAGTCATGTGGGGAAAAAATATGTTCAAATTTTGATTTGATAAAATTTTGCGTTCTTGCCTAATACTTTCAATGATTGCGCGATTTTTTCCGTTATAACATGGTTTTGGTCTGCGGAAGAGTTGTAGAGGAAGCCCTCAGCTATCCACGGACACCTAAATCATTGCATTTGAACACCATTTGACTCTTTTTTTTAGGGAGAACGCGACGCGGAAGAATTCATTTTATTTTTTGCACAAGAATAAGCGGGGATGAGGCCGCGTCTCCCTTGGAGGCCGCGATTTTTCCGTGGTAACATGGTTTCGAGCTGTGGAAAGTTATAGAGGAAGCTTTCAGCTTTCCAAAAATACCAAAATCATTGAATTAGAACATCATTTGACCATTTTATGGAGAAGAAACACGACATGGAAGCATTTTTTGTTTTCGACGCAACGAAAAAATAATGCTTCCATGTCGCGTTTTTATTCATAAAATGATGATCAAATTCAATGATTTTGGTATTTTTGGAAAGCTGAAAGCTTCCTCTACAACTCTTCCGCAGGTCAAAACCATGTTACAGCGGAAAAAATCGCGCAATCTTTGAAAATGTGAGGCAGGAACCCGGAATTTTATCACATCTTAACTTGGACACTTTTGTATATCTCCAATATTTCAGCTTTTACCAGCGAAAAATTCGGGGCTGTTATATACGTCCAAAATCGCACATTTTTCTGCTTTCCAGCACAAAAAATTCTGTCAAAATCCGTGAAACGGTTCCAGAGAAATTTAACATTCCGTGGGTGACAACCCGCGACCGCCGTATAGTCGCAATGCATTTTACTTGTCGCAGTAGGCCACCGAGCGACATTCGCGCCTCTTGCGGACAAATAAAAACTGGCGACACCCAAAGCGACGAATTACGCCACTTATTGAGTATTAAAATCACGTTGCCAACAGCATAGTGGATGAAGAGCATCTCCATTCACCATGCCAGCAGGTTCGGCGATGGAAACAACTCCCGTCTGCAGTGAAAAGGCGTAAACGGACAGGTACACTTCGGAACGCAACAGGTGGGCAGGATGTGCGATAAACTGACAAAATCAGCATCCACCCAAACCATACCGAAACAAGCAACCCAAGAAGTTGAGGACATGTACTGCAAGAAGTTCAAGTGTTTGGGTTGGTATCTTCTTACGTTAAACAATAAAACGCCTGCGAAATTAGCGGTTTGAATTGCCTGTTATGGCTCGTTTGGTTGCCGATTTGGGTGATTTTGGTTGTCCACTGTCAGCTTGACGTTTATCTGTCGTCTCCGCCGCCTCCTCCGCCGCCTCCACTGCCTCCGCCGCCTCATTTGCTCATATTTAGGAAGCGGCGTGAAAAGGAACTGAGGCGGCGGGTCTGAAAATGAGGCGGCGAGGCGGCGGTTGGCAGGTATTCCGAACTGTCACCAGAAATTAAAAATGTCCTCTAGCCCCTCTGAAACAATCTGCTATGCAACATGCATGGTTAAAATTTGTCGTGCTACATACGCAGAAGGGGCAAGGCCCGAATTTTTACGTCACCTTCTCGCCCCTCTTGAAACAATCTGCAGTAACAGTTCGGAATACCTGCCGACATTGAACTTAACGAGCAAAAAACCATTGCTTGTGATATACTTAAAGCTTACTAAACCGAACCTAACCTGACCTGACCCAACCAAGCCTATCCTAACACACCTATCCAACCTATCCTATCCAACCTACCTCGTCCTTATCTTGCAATCCCATTTTGGCTTCTTGAGCGTGAGTGAAAACTCGTCCAGTTCAGCTTTTTTCAAATGTCGGCAGGAATTCCAATCTGCTATGCCACATGCATGGTTTTAATTTTCCGCGTTGCATACGCATAAGGGGCAAGTCTAATCATTTTTTGACTGTGTTTTCACATGCACTGTTATTTCCTGTATGCACAGACATGCATGTAATTGCATTCACTGAGACACCATGGGGACTCTATGGCTTTGCTGCCCCGATGGTAATCAAGATTCCGGCCTGTTGCGAATGAAAAAACAAAAACGTCAAAGGTTGGGACATTCAAAATGACCGTCGAAATGTTGATCTGCATGAAAATTTCAGATTGCGCGGGTTTTTTGATACACCCTGTATGTGTTCCGTCAATTTCTTCGCGATCTCACTCGATTAGCTTTGTCAAACACACATGAATCTGGGAACATTCTGTTTGGAGCTCTCATAAACTTGAAAACTTTAACATGTTCAATGACGTGGGAGCTAAAAGTAAATGCGAGCTAAGTTTGGGGATGTGGGCCATTGGGGCATGGCGTGAAAAGAATGTCCGTCGCTTTCCATGAACGTTTAGCCGCTATCCTCCATCGGAAACACCATTCCGAGACCTGGTTGATCAATAAGTTGAAAAGGTCCGAATCAGCACAGTAAATGGTCGAAATCCGCCTGCATTTTTTGTCGAAAAACGACGCTCATATGCATCCGAGAATCCAGTCAAGCTTCGCGGACTGTTTTTTCGCACGACTGGAACTTTTGAGATTTTTTCTTTCAGACTGAGGCCACTGGCCCACAATATTTTGAAGTGGTGAACCAGTTCTGTGGTTGACTCTTTTGGAATTGCGAACAAACGCGGAAACTTATTTAACCTCACGAGACCTCTCCTGGTCTTTTAGCCAAGGTGTTCGAAAACAAGAATTTTGATTCGAACCCGGGACCTCAAAACTATATATCGACGGGTAGAAAACTTCTGAATCCAGGACAATTCCGCACGCCAATATGCAACCGAGAACAGGTCTACCAATTTGCGACAAAAATCTTGCAACAGGGAGCACAAAACAAAACTGTGTTCGCAAGAAATCGGAGCGTCGGTCACGAACAAAAAATCCAGAGATGTGAAAAAGAGATACCAAACTATAATTGCGCGCATTTGAAATGTGGCGTCCAAAAGTTGCACATCCCTGCTTCAGTCTTCGCGCGCGTCCTCTTGCATATTTTTTTTTCCAATCCACTTCCGCAAGCGCGTCTCTGATTGGCTGTTGGGAATTCCAGCCAATTTCAACATTTTATTTTCGAAACCTATCCTAACCGAACCGAACCTGACCCTGTTGTGACCAAAGAAAGAGTTGCGAAGCGGTGGCAAACATGCCAAATGGCAAAAAATCGGTGGCAATGCAAAAATGCCAAAATTGATGACGTCACAATTTCAGACGACGGGATTGGCTGTTGCGACCTCCTTGTCCGCGGAAGTGGATTGAAAAAAAAAAACAATATGCCGTCCTCTTTCGTTCGTTGGACAGTTGGACCAGTGTTAGACACACGAAGTCGTGCACAGTCTCGTTGCCATGCCATGTGTTGAGAAATCCAGCGAACGTCAGGATGTGTCAAACCAGAACGTCGTGCTTGCGATGCAGTCAAGAACGAAATTCTGTTCGTTGCGACAAGTGCGCCACCGCCGCACTGAATCAGTATCGTGGCTCGGTTAAACCTTGTTGAACAACTTGGGCTCGCAAGGAGAACAATGTCCCATAATCGTAGCCCAACGCCAATGTTGGTTTTTATCCAGTGAGATGATGAGTGCGCTTACTTTCCGCAATTTGAAGTGAGAGACGAAAGGAGACCCACTCCATGAAACGTCACACGGCTCCAGCAGAACCCAGCTGATCCGAAAGACTTTTTGCGTGGCAGAACACAAATTGGGTCCACATCATGAAAACCCAGATGCCGAATGTTCGTTTGGCTCTGGCCTTTCCGACAGCAAACAACGGGCATTCATCGCCTTTCCTCCGCGATTGAATAATTGCCAGCATTTCCCTTCTGTTACGCAATGAAGAAAGGAATTCGGATTTTCTTTTCGTTTCAATGCCGACCCATGCTGTTCTACAGAAATTCCCCATTTCGGCAACACATAGGCAATACGATATGTTCCCCATTTCAGCAAAACATATGCCCAGTTTGGGGCACTTTCGCCGAAAGGAATTTTGCAAAACGAAACTCGCCGAAAGGAAATTTCCCGAAAGGAATTTCTCAACCGGTTTTTTTGCAACGGGAATTTCGCAGCAGATGGTATTTTGGCAACTTGCATTTTCGCAACGAGGGCTCTCGCAACTGACGGCTTCTCCGAAAGGAAATTCGCCGAAAGCAATTCCGCAACTGTTTTTTTTTGCAATGGAGAATTTCGCAAATGGTATTTTGGCAGCTTGCATTTTTGCAACGAGGAATCTCGCAACTGATAGCTTCGCCGAAGGGAAATTCGCCGAAAGGAATTTCGCAACTGTTTTTTTTGCAACCGGGAATTTCGCAAATGGAATTTTGGCAACTTGCATTTCCGCAACGAGGACTGTCGCAAATGACGGTTTCGCCGAAAGGAATTTCACAAATGGTGCAACCGAAAATTTCTTGCAAATGGTAGTTTATTGACAACTGATATTTTTCCCAATGGGTGCACCCGCGCCTGATACTTTTGTGGAACGGAATTCCACAACGAGAATTTTCGCGATTGATATGCTCGAAGAAGGACTCCTCTTCTGCGAGTCTGGTGTGACGAAATTCTTTTCGGCGAAAGTGGAGTTTACCAAATAGGTACCTTCAAAGGCCAGTGTTTGAAGTGTTCCAGAAAGAGCCGGTGCGCATCCTCTCGAAGAGGGCACATTATCTGGGAGACTGCGGGACGCTAATTTCTAAATTCCAAACAAATCCCCAGAAATGTTGACCAATCAGATGCGAGCAAAATCGAAATGGCGCAATTATAAATATAGTTTCATGAATACACCTTTTCGAAGCGATTTCCGGCAGCAGCCTCTGTGGCCGAGTGGTCTCGACGACATGCTGCCGCTGCGGAGGTGGTACCCGTGGCGGTGGTTCGAATCCCACCTGCGGAAAAAATTTTATATTTTTGTTTTTCAAAATACCGAAATGTTTTTTGACACCAGTGGCAGTTGTTGACACCAGGAAGAGGAAAGGTTGGGTACGGTCAGGTTAGGTGAGGTTAGGTTCGGTTAGGTTTGGTTAGATTTGCTTCAGATGTCGTAAACGCGGTTTTAATTTCGGAAAGCACCTGATTGGTCGAATTCTGGCGATTTGTTTGGAATTTGGAAATTCACCTGCGGGACAATGTTGAACTGCTCAAGCCATGCGAGGGTAGGTATTTGTGGCAGTCAACCCTTTGCGCGCGTTTAAATTTATTTTCATGCTGACATCGGTTCACCAGTCGGACTCAATCACACAAAGGCTTCTCTGTGCAAACAATCGCAAATCATTCATGGATGTTTCGTATTTGTTGCCACATTGTTCCTTTTGCTGCCCTCCGCCATATCTTCCGGGAAATAGGAAAACGAGTCCCAAATCAATGAGGGTGAATTCTGCGGAGATGAGTTATACGTATACCAGCACGTCAAACTCTTGTGCATCAGAATCTCACTGTGCAGAGGCAGCGTTTGCTTGTTGCAAAACCAGTTGCAAATTTCCTTTCGACGAAAGTACCAGTTGCGAGCGTGTCCGTTGCGAAAAAACAGTTGCCATCAGTTTCGTCGTTGTGAAAAAACCAGTTGCGAGTTTCCTCGCCGTTGCAAAAAAACCAGTTGCGAATTTCCTTTCGGAAAAAGTACCAGTTGCGAGCGTCTCCGTTGCGAAAAAAGCAGTTGCAAGTTTTTCCGTTGTGAAAAAACAGATGTGAGTTTTCTTGTTGCAAACAAAAAACAGTTGCGAATTTCCTTTCGGCGAAAGTTCCAGTTGCGAGCGTGTCCAATGCGAAATCATGCATGTTTTGCATGATTTCTGAACATGATTTCTGTGTGCACAATGCTGTGCATGATTTATTTAGTTTATTTATACTTATTTATTTATTACATTCAATACTGCCTCAAATGAAATGGAAGCAGGACAACTCAATATTAAAAATGATCAACATGGTAAGGATATTAAGGCAATGTTCAACAAGTGATGGAAAAAACACATCTACGGATTGTTTTGTGGTGTGACTGCCTGTGAAGCCCGAGCACGGCAAATTAGCGGCGATGCTGCTGGCAAGGAGTTCCAATTTCTAATTGTTCTCGGGAAAAATGAATGAAGGTGTACCGGTTTGTTTTGCAAAAAGGAACATTGAAGCCCAGACCATTGTCAGTTCGGATTGATTACTGTGTGATACAGAACATGATTACTGTGTGCACAATGTTTTGCACGATTTCTGAAGGCAGTACAAAATTCCTGCGACTGTACTGGCATGTGTGGCTTGGAGTAGTTGAAATGCGCCTGCATTTCAACGTCTAAAGTCCACTTTGGAAGGTGGACTTTTAGGATAATATTTTAGGACAGAAATCGTGATTTCTGAGTTGGAATTTTGTTCATGGTTGTTGGTTTTGGAGCAGTTGGAACGCGCCAAATGCTGCCGGACACTTTGCAAGACAGCCTTTTAGGATAGATTTTAGGATAGACAACGTGATTTCTGCGAGTAAGCATTTTTTAACATATTTGCTCAGAGCTCTGGTGTCACCTCCAAGCAAAATCAGTAAATCAGCCACCCAAGAGTATAAATCGCAGCTCAAAGGCAGAGAAAAAGGTACCAACATCCATGCAAAAGGACCTTTTTTGAATTCGGTTTGGTCGCCCTGTCAGGCTAATGCATGCGGGGACAATTTCCCCGCAGCTGCTGACTCAGCAAAGTAAAGCGAGCATTGCGAACGCAGCCAGCTCATTTTGCAGCCTTTCCAAATCCACAAATCACGTAATACCAAGCTGATTTTTTCTGCACAAGCAATGGTTTCACGTATACCTTGACAAGATCGGGGACTGTCAGTTGATGAAAATTGTAGTTTGTTGGGACGACTGATATTGTTTGAATCTCATCAGAAGGTAAATTGAAGTTCTGATTATTGTTTGATTTCTT
>JASGXE010005069.1:0-26014 GCA_030068105.1 Sinentomon sp. SZTP_YWyxl | reverse complement strand
GCAACTCAGAAATATTCGCAACTTTCAGATGACAAGTGTGTCTTTTTCCTTTCGAAAAACTCTTGGCATGCCTGCGACATTTCAATTTTGGGACACTCTGTAGGTATATTTGCAAACCGTGCCCTGTCGATGCCTGTGATGAAATTCACTGGTTCCCAATTTCGATAATCAACAGAACCTCGCGAAACATGTCCGGCTGCCGGCATGTCAACTTCACGGGATGAGTGTCAACGAGTTTCAAAACGAAAGAAAAAAAAATTGACAAATCGATCAATCGGTACATTCATTCGGCCAAAACCAAAAACCAAACGGCAATTGAAACGGTTGGTGATTTGTCGCCGTTTGAGCAAGAGCAGGTCATCGCCCGTGAACTGGTTGACAGAATTTGAGGCAGATTAAAAAATTTCCCTTTTTATTGAAATTGGTTTAGTTTTCAAAAAATTCGTAATTTTTGCGTCCGGAAAGTTTTTTGTGGAGTCCATATCCCATCCTCACATCACCTGGCTTCCATTGAGCCGAATTTTGTAACGGCTGGTACGGCAGGGGGACATCGCGACCTTTGACATTTTCTCATGCATGGTTGACCTGCTGCGTCGGGAAACGTTCCCTTTAAGCTGACCATACACTGCATGCAAATTTCTCCCCATTTCAATCCAAAAATGGATGAAAATGGTTAGAAATTTTGATTGATAGTTACCGAGGCTGAGCCCTATCTCTCACTTATTCAAGTTCTGAACGAGCGTCTCATTTTAAATTATCACAAATGAGGCTAGATTTTTGGGAAATCATTCGACATTTGGTCGTTGCGAATTTCTCATTGGATACAAATTGTCGCCAATTTTGGAATGAAGATCGCGGATTTGCGACAATCAGTGGACATCGGTTTTTGCGAATTCTTCATCGGGTATGATTGCGCGAATGTATCCCCGGTATGCAATTTTGTATGGGTTAGCAGAAACTCAGAAATGCCGCAAATGCTGCGCGTGATGCAAAACCGTCCCACACCAGGCGAATGATCTCTCCAGAAACATGAAAATTGTGTTGTAATTGGCACCGCTATTCCAATCACCAAGCATCCTGCAGTGGTTTTAAGCCAGGCAGAAACATCAAGAGAAACACATTTTATGGAATGGAAAAGAAATCAAATTGAATTGAATTGAAATTTCCAGACAAATATGCACAACACGAAATGGTCACAGTATCTGTCCGTGCCAAAATTTGTTTGCGGATCACAGGAGCCAAAGCAAAGAATTAATTTTTTGTCAGAAACACACAAAAATGATTCAGAAATTATACAATATTTAATTTGTTAAGGACCCATTCGTTAACTTATTTGGGAGGCAATTGTAGGTCCCTCCGTGAGCAAAACTGTCCGATATAATTTGTCGTTGTCAAATTCGCCTTATTCCGCAAACATATAGGTGGGCCCTATCAGTTATGATTATCTCCGGTGATTTATGGCCTTATTACGCTACGGTGCATATAGTTAGCGAAACAAAACTGTGATCCCCAATATTTTCACTTCTTGAGCTGCCATGCTCAGCTGTGCGCAACCGAAATTGACTTTTTTCCACTCAAAAAAGCGTTAAGGAATACCAACGTTCTGGCACCTTTCTCATGTCGCCTTGCACCAGGAGAGGCTTCTGTTTTCGCGCCTGCGGACCCACCACCTCCCCCAAGTCTTCGGTGTGGGGTGTTTTCGTAATTAGCAAATTTTGAGCCAATAATTTCGCATATCTTTAATGCTGTAGGTCGGTCCCGCTTGCCGTCTGACCCGTCAAAAGACAAGGGGCAAATGCAGATCAACGGGCGTGGATATCTACTCGTTAAATAATAATTGCCACAACCAGAGCAAAAGGAATGCAAGAATTAATATTTGGATCTGTCAGAAATGACAAAACGCCATTTCGGTATACGAATGTTCTGAAGGAATATGCTTAACGCCTTGGCTTTACGTTGCAAGCGATAGGAGGAATGCTTTGCGCTTGCAAATTTGCGCTGAAAACTGAGCACGCATCGGTCATGCAGACCGCATGCAAGAGCATATTAAAAAACGATTGCAAACAATATTTTGCATAGAGCTTAAAAATTCTATGCAAAAAGTAGAATGGATCCCATATTCAGCAACTTCAAAATTCTACGAACGCTCTCCGCAAAGGTCTTCGAATCGGACGACATTTGGAATTGATGGCAAAATTTGCCGCAAAACATACTTCTCATTCGTGTAACGCGTGAAATTGCATCAATCCTAATGAAATTGGGTGACCCCTGCATTAGCCTGATCTTTTAGAGTGTGCACATTCAGGGATGCCCAAAGTCTTTGGCCATATCAAAAAATAAATTAGCTGTTTTATCACATTTCGTGATTTGTGACTTTTCTTGCTCCCACCACGAATGTCACCACTTTATTCGATGCTAAAAATTTCGAATAAAGTCTTGACATCCGTGGTAAGAGCCAAAAATAGTTTCAGATCACATTATGTGATGAAACTAGCAAATTTATATTTCTCCTATGGCCAAAGACTTTTGGGCTACCCTGTAAAGATGCTGATCTAAAGTTTTTCCGATAACTGTTCACTCAGCAGCAACTAGATACATTTGGTCTGACCAACTTCCGGCGCGTAATTCATGGTTTGTCGCTCTCCTTTTTCTCACTCCTTCCCTCACACACCGTTAATTTCTTGTCAACGCACTGCTCGGCGTTTGCCTATTTGCGTCTTAACATGCTGGCTTGTATCCACCAGAGGCCAACGAACGTACCCGAAATTGCAGGTGTTTGTAAAATGTTACCATATGCGAACAGCAAAAGACACCATGTTGCATCTAAGAGGCAAAAATTGACGAAAATGTCAAATTGCGGAAAATTCTATTCACAAAACGATAATCTAGCAGGAGAGCCTTCCTTTCAGCTACTCAAGGGCCATTACAAAAATATAGAAACAGATCTTTCCCTGCCTACCCTCACCGCCTGTTGCTGTCAACCCACTGCTTGCACTCCGATGCAGACAGGTCTTTGAAACTGCAACCCTCTTTTTGGTCGTTCTGGCAGTCCTGAAAAGTGCCCCTGCAGAAAGTACAGCATATGCAACACACATTAATTGTTTTTACACAAATTGCAGCTTTTGAATTGCGAAGGGGCAACATATCGGGGAACTGTTTCATTCAGCGTCAACGTGTGCGGCACTTGTCCTTTTTTTTGTAGACCAAATGAATCCAGGTGTCGCTTGCAGGTGTCGAAGGAACCGGGGGTGATGGGTGATGCGGGACGCCAGTTTACAAACCCTTCCGCGGCTTTAGTTGGCAGGCCGGGGTCCCAAGCGAGCATTGATTTTTCCGAGAGGGGACAGGGTAAGGCCAGGTTCAGATAGCTTTTGGTGAGAAAAAACAATGTTTTTTCTTGCGAGTGAAGGGCCCCAATCGAACATTCCTGCACAAAACACTCTGTGCCATCCATAGTCGTGGCAGGGTTTGTAAAAAACGATTCCGGGACGCGATTTACGTATTGTCTTTCCTTTTTTCTTAATTAAAGTTAACCAAACCTGACCCAACCCCAATCATCACTGCCTAACTGCTTGTCGTCAGCCGAATGATCGGTGTCCGCCTATTCATTGTTGTCAACCCACAGCTTAATATCCGCCTTTTCGGTCCGGAAAACGTCCCCAAAGTTGGCGTGCCCACATTCAGCTGCTGATTGCGAGGTTCAATCGATCTCTGGATGGAGCAGTGAGAGTAAAAATAAGATTGAGGGATTTCTTGCGTCACTGCACGTTTCATACAAACAAAATTTTTGAGTATAGTGGCGGCGGAATTAATGTACCCAATACATTCCCCACGATTAACCGGCGCCAATGCATTTAACTGTCGCCTCCGAAACTTTTTTTTTTCTTTCTTTTTATTCTTATGCAAGCGGTAGAAATTAAAGCGCCAGATTTCAACAAAGCGTTCTGGAGGTTTCAGATTTTGACCTCGGCAAAAAAGAGGATCTTCAATTTCTGCAGCATGGAGTTTTTTGCCAAAATCTGAACGGTCGCAATTTTCTACATGTACCTATGGGTACATTAATTCCGCCGCCGTAAAATCCACTGTTTCAAATTTTGGCACTCTTGTCCGTTCTGGAGTTAAAAAGTTTCAAAATGGAAAAGCGTTTCGGGACTCATTGTTGCATCAGATGCGATTTTCGAAGAGTCGTCATTGCATCTGTTTCCTTTGTTTAAAGTTTCTCAAATATACGGAGCCATTCTGGATATCCGGGCAATAGACGATTTTTCAGACTTTTGAAAGCACGGGGCAATGCAATTCCTCACTTCTCATGCGTCGCAAAACACATCACTTGAAGGAATGCGTTTAACGGCGCTTACTAGATGTGGAATAACATTGCCCCGTGCTTCAAAAGTCTGACAAAAATCTCCCATGGCCCGGGTATTCAGAATGGCTCAGCATGATTATAGTTTTCACTGTCCCGCAAATAAGCTGTACCGCCGGTCAGCGTCCAAAAAATTGTAAACATATTGTCTACCGACGTTTGGACAGTGTCAGAATTGGAAAAAAATGCCGAAAATGTGCATGTTGCAGAAGACCAGTGAGACATCGTGTATGCAAGGTAATCGCAACAAAAATCTGCGTAAGGTAAAGTGACGTAATTTCAATTACCGAATTTGTCACAGACAGGGATTGGCATGATGTTACAAAGGTTGATACTCGTGCACCCGATGAAAGCAGTGCTGTGGTTGTCGCAGGGTGTCCAAAAACTGGTTTTGATGGGGGTGACTATAGCGATCAAGCAATTACAACAAGGGAAGATGGAGTGGAACCACAGGGAGATTTGGAAACCAGGACTGGCAATGTCCGCAGAATGTCTTCTGCTGCGAACGTCTAGCCCCAAGGGATGAACCATGAACCCGAACTTTATAATTGAATTGCGCGTCTGTTCAGGTTTAAGTTTTAAAATCATCACCCTGTACATTTTCATTCCATGCCGACATGAACGAATGGAATGTAAAATCACAGGGTCGAACCGAATTGTGGGTCTTGGTGAACAGTCGGCGCTGAAAGGCACGCGACATAGGTGGCTTGCTTCCCGACGAAACCTGATCACCGTATTCCGGCCTGGGGTTGGAGGGCGCGCTGATGGCACGGGGTCCCTCACGATCTCTGGATCTTAACGACCGGCTTATTTAGGTTCGCGAAACTTGAAGCTGCCGGTGGAAGTCCGGGGCCCCCAGCGAGCATTTTTTCGAGAGGGAACAGGGATAGGTCAGGTTCAGATAGCTTTAGGTAAGAAAAACTTGTTTTTTTTTCTTTCGAGTACAGGGCCCCAATCGGGCATTCTTGCACAAAACGTTCTCTTTTGCCATCTAAAGTTGCGGCAGGGTTTGTAAAAACGCATCCAGACAACACGGCATGACATTGCGAAGATGCGACATTGTATTGAAACAAAATGCCAATTCTATGATTTGATGCTGCTGGTCACCGGGTCTTTGTGCACCAGCCATCTGATAAGTTCTTTTTGGGACTCACGGTGTGAAAATGTATTTTTATACGCCATGCACGGGTCGGAGTAATTTGATGATTGATTCGAGAACGAATTTCACACAGGCAGCTGCAACGCTTGACAAGATCAAATTCTGGACAAAAATCGCAGTATGCACGCTTGGCAGGAACCGTCGGGAAAACAGGGATTGATCAGTGATCACTTTTTCCTTCTCCCTGGCCTTTGAAAATGAAAGTGGGCAAGAATGGACCAATTGATACTCAGTTTTGCAGTGCAATTTGAAAACACTCTCTTACAGGACTGGTAGAAGATCATTTAGAAATCCTCTTTCCAAGTGGTGAACTCTGCAAAGGCGATTTCAAAAGTGAGGGCCTGAGGGGGCAGAGTGTCCCACAGAGGGCCTGGAAGGGCTTGAGTTCCACCTTTTATCTTATATATTTAACATTTCCCTCAACGAGTCGAATTTTACCGCATTTGTCTCAAGGTTACTTTATGCACGGGATATCATTGTGGATGGCAACAATATTTCCGAGTCTGGAATACGTAATCATTTATTTTTCAATTTATTTTTTCCGCTTTCAGGATGTGCAGTGATGGACGCGGAGTTGCTTGATGTAGCCTACACAAGCAGAAAATTGCGATTTATTTATTATTTCCAATAGGGGCCAGGTGGCAGTTGACATGGAACAAAGTTCCGAGTCAATGATCATCAAAAAATCAATATCATGTCAAATAAATTTGAAACAAAATGTCCATAAAAAACGATCAAGTGAAAGGGATCAAAGGTTGGACGAAGGAATGAACAATGTATTTCCCCGGCGTGAAGCCCAGGGATGCAGACAATCTCTGTATGATGGGTGACGAAGCAGCGAGTACATTCCAATCACTTATCATGCGAGACAAAATCACGGGTAACAATGCGTTGTGATTGTTGAATGTGATGAGTGCGATTGTTGATATTTCAGCAAATGCTCGACCCCGAGGAAACATTTCCCGAAAAATTCGAAAAAATCTTAAATATCCGGCGTGTTTGGGCTGGAAGGAAGTGTGTAAAAATCTTTAGCCTGCGCAAAGTTCACCGAGAGGGCTGCTTTGTCTGAATGGCGCAGCGTCATCTGAGAAATGCACAATGCGAGATTTAGTCGATTTGGCCGGGATTTTGACCAGGCCTGTATCCTCCAGGGTGATTCTCTTTTTTAAAAATTCTCGATTTTGAATTATTTAAACAGATCCTGTGTGCCATAATTTTTCAGTGAAACTGTTCTTTTTTGTTTAATCTTTATTCTTCAATCTTGAAATTAAATTAATGCAACTGTGAGTTGGCAGCAGAGTGAGAAACAACAGCAAAAAAGTTGATAATTCCACGGAACTGGTTCTACAAAAAAAATTAAAGATTGAATTCCGATTCAATAATAAAGCTATGCAAAAATGGAATTAGGTCGGGCTAAGCTGCGACGGCAACCCAGAGCTCTGAGGGGAGCTGTGACTGCCAACGAGGGACCTTATTAGATTGGCTCACTTAGTGGTCACCGTGAACTAAAACCCAACTTATAGTGGAGGTTAAGTTCACTGGCTGCTATCAAATTGCCACACTAAACTTTCCCGTGCACTAAATCTCCATTGAAAAGTTATGTTCAAAAATAAGGTGAACTAAAGTTTTAAGTTCACGGATTTTAAGTGATCCAATTTGATAAGGTCCCAGAACTCTGAGGGTACTGGGAGATGAGTACGGGGGAGAAGGAGTTGTGGTACGTATATACATACTTAAGAACGATGGGGTGGCTAAAACAAGCACCGTTGTCAGTTGTCCTCTGAACGGACTTGCCCACAAAAACGGAAGGAAGTGGAAGCAAGACCTATTCCGAAATATTTGACCTTTCTTTTTCTTTTTCTTGATCTTCACAACACACAGGTTTCTTCCTGGGATGTTTGTCCGCTGTCTCTCAAGGTCAAGAACGATATGTCGATGAGCATGATCCTAGTCAGGATGGCATTAACGTTAGTGCAATCAGAATCTTATCTCAACAGTCCCCAGCATCCGTTCAACATTCGTATTTTCACGCACCATTTCCTATTATTGTTAGAGTCAACTTAACACCGCAGCCTTCGAGAGTCAAAAGTAAACTGGTGGTTTTTGGAAGCCGGAGATATCTCCGGTATCTTGGTAATATCTTGGTAATATTATACCTTTTTCATAATGGACCACAATCCCCAGAGCCATTAACTCTAACCCTAAGCTTGAAAAATAGCCAATTTAATGTATTGAATGCAAATATTTCTGCTGGAAAATTTTATTTCTTTCAACAAAAATATTCCTCTTGCATCGCTGAGAGGATGCATCTGAATGTGGAGTTGGCTATTTTTTCAAGCTTAGGGTTAAGATTAGGGTCAGGGTTTGGGTTAGTGGCTTTGGGGAATACGGACCTAAAGACCGTGCCGTGAGAGTGTCTAGAGCTAAAGACCGTGCCGTGGTTTCTTAGTTTCAGAGCTGCCATTCGCCGCAAAAGAACTCTGACATTGACTAAATTGCCAGGGTTTTGGGGGACATAGCTTATCAGTGTCCTTAGATCCAGTTTGGTAAGTTCATCACTAATACTTATGACCGTTGGGCCAGTGTTTCAAATCTTCTTCACTCCCTCAACATGGCCACTTTGGTTGAGCGTCGCTCTATGCGGCGCCTGAACTTCTCAGCAAAAATTGTGAAGGGAGCTGTCTCCATTCCTGTGCCAGCCGAATTCAATATACGAAATCCTCCCAGGAGAGGAAACCATTCTTGCCACATTATGGCACCTCTGTGTAGATTTTCTCCCCTTTTTAATAGCTTTTATCCCAGAACGGTTAGGCAATGGAATGACCTCCCACCGGAATCCATTCTTTCACTTTTGCCCAGGATAACAGGTTCCAACCGCTCATCAATGAACCATCCAACAACAATGCCCACCTATTGATTTTTTGTTATTGTCCGCATATGAACAAATGCATTTTTTTCTCTCTCCCTTCATTTCTAAACTCTGACCTTAAATTGTGTTTTTGTTTGCTTTTACGTGTTTGACGTGCTGTTGTGTAATGCAGCGATCTTTTTGATAATAATGACGATAATAATATAGTATGGCTTTCTCGAATAGTTTGCTCACTCGACCTTCCTTGGATGACCGACGAAAAGTCCCTATCCTTGCGTCAATGAATTCAAATCCGCCGGGCACTCATTGGTCATCACCAAAGGAGGCCCATTGTTTTTGCGCACAAGGCATTTTGATTTCCTTCAAATCGGTTGCAAAGAAATTAAAGTTTCGTATCGTTGCATGAACACTTTTGTTCTGGTTCAAAAAACTGCGCATTCCAAAAATTGTTTTATGTCGAAAGTAATTTGCCGCTTGACTTTTATGTTTTTATATTTTTACATTGATATTTTTTTCTAAAATGCTGTGCATCAACTTCAATATCTGTCAATTCAATTCCAACCGACAACAGAGTCACGTCGCGTTGAGTGTCAAAACAAAACTTCTTGAAATGTCAACTTGACAAAGGGCAAATTTCATCACACTTCTTATTTCATTGTCGAAGTTCAAACGTTCGGGGGGGGGCAAATTCTATCCGGTGCGATCCATATTGCGTTTTTGCTTGTGCTAAAGAAAGGCCTTGACAAAATGTCACATACTTTTGTTCGCAAATGTTATCAATTCAGTTCAACGAATGCTGGATGATACGAACGAGCAGACACAGATGATGTGCTTTTGACAAATTGAGTCTCCTGCTGGGCCAGAAACCGGGTTTAGATAGGCCTGTGCAGGGTGATCAGTTATTTCACATTCGGAAGCTGGTGTCAGGCATCTTGAAAATTATTTGAATGGACAATCAGATCAAGTTACCATTGCAATTCATCATTGCAACATTCCGTCACCAATATTCAAGGTTTTTTGTTTGATCTTTCATGACATTTTAAATGCCAACATTCTTGTGACGTGGAGAAGATCCTCACGACATTAAAAACCACCATTTTTATGTTTTGTTGACTTTCACGATAACATTTTTTCTGTTTTTGCAGCTCAGTGATGCCAAAGTGTCAGCCGTATCCACAGATCTTTCATCCCCTGTGACTCTGTATTCCCTGGATAACAATTTAGTTGATCCGGAACAAAATCTGCTGAATCCTGTAACTGATAACGTTGGACCAGGGCAGCATGTCAGCTCGGAAAGTTTCATTGTGAAGGGTGTTCCTCAGGGCACTGTCTTTGGACCCACAACGAAGGTCAAACGACGGAGAAAGATAGCAGGCATCAACAATGCGGTTCAGAAGAAGAGACCAGGGAGAACAAAGTCGCCGGTTCGTCCTAGGCTTTTCCTTCACTAATACGTACCTAAATACGGTTCTCCAACCGATACGGTAGTAAATAACTGGATCTCTGATAAATGCCGGATGAAAAACGTGAATTACAAATTGGTGATTTCCATGGAAAACAAGCCCCTGCGCAGGCCCAGTTGCGGTCTGGACGGAAATTAACGTATATCTTTTGTGCAGAAATGCATTAAACATCGGGCTCCTCCGAACGTTGGGTCTCCAGCAAACGCAGGGGCCAAATGACGAAACAATCAATGCAGGTGTTTCTGTTGGAAGTGTTTGATACGCCTTTCACAGAATCAGTTGATTAAGATGATCAGTTGATCATAAAGATGGAGCAAATTGCGATTTACGCATTCCATTAGGTATAAACTTCGTGTGTTTATGTACTCGCAAATTATGTTCACACAAACATAACTCGCGTGTACAGGCATCTTTTGCATGCAGATGTCACGGAACCAATTCCATCTGGAAACGAATTGTGTGATGCTTTCAAGATGCGCACGAAAAGATTGACCACTGCTGATTCTGGATCAATGTCGGTACTCTGTAAAAGAGTCAAAAAGGTGACACTTCAGAAAAACTGCCCACCTATGTGGTCTGGACGAATCATGAATCTTCCTCGCAGTCATGTTATGGTAAGGTCAGGTTGGTTTAGGATATGATAGGTTGGGGTTAGGCGAGGTTAGACTGAAGTCAAGTTTGTTCGAATTAGAAATTAAAACAATTTTTTTCAATTGATTTGTTTATATTTATATTTAGGAGCTTGGCTCCATTTCATATAACATGTGGATATTGCAAAAATTATAAACCAACGGAACAAAATATGTTGAATACATGAAAAGAAGCTCATTTCCAAGATATCAAATCAAAAAAGTCTCTGGGAAGAATCATCAAGGAAGAATGATGACAACTCATCTAATCCATTTTTGTGGTTGGGCAGGAATTCTAAAGTGTTCCCTTAAAACGTTAACTTTTCTAAAATTGCAAGCAAGTGACTTTCTACCTTAACTTGACTTGACTAACTTGACTAACTTGAGTTGGAGGCGTTTTTGTACTTGCAAATTTCAACAGTTTTTCCGACAAAATCTGCTCCATAACGACTTCTACATTCCATATTTTACTTTTGACATTAAATTTTACAATTTCAGGCCGCCAGAAAGTGCGAAAGCTCAACACCGGTCGACTGCGAGAAACGTGCATCAACGGAGACAACTCCACCACAGACTACCAACACTGACTCCGAAACGGAGCCCGTAAAGATGATTTCCCTATCAGACTACTACTCCCCACAAATAACGACCCTGCGACCGGTCACGAAGTACCACAAGCCGCAACCGAGGATGCACAGGAAACGGATACCGTTCATCGCGACAACAAGTTCTCCGACACGCTACACAAAGCGAATAGAATTCCTTCGCAACAAGTACAACGTCAAAGCAAAGATGGCGTCAGGTGCCGTCGGGACACGCTCACGCGCTGGACACAGCAAGCAGAATACGACTGAAATACTGAAGGCGACTCCAATCTCGATAGAGAGGAGGAAATTCACCGGGAGACGAAGGGGTGGTCCTGAAGGGGAAGCGTTGGATAACATCTCAAAAAAGATATCCAAAATCAGGGACAAAATCCACAGGAGTAGAACCCGCTTTCCAACGTCTGCAACTCCCACAGCATCAACAGGAAGGAGTCTGGAAGGAATTAACAAGCTTGGCATTCTCCATCACGGGAATGACATCGAAGGTGCTACAGACGAATCTGCCTTCTTGGTAAAGGAGGTACCTAATAACGCTGCAGAAGAAGCAACAATCGTTCAATTGTTAAATAATTCCGAGATTGATCCCGATAACACAGGTCACAAAGTTCACCCGGTGACCACCGATGGAAAATATCTGTTCGGCAATCCTCCACCTGAAACCCAAAATCCCATCTTGGCACAAAATCCCATCTTGATGCCGCTGAATATTGGTGGCAAAGAAAGCAATCAAACTGGTGAAGCGGATGGTGTCGATGTCTCCAAGAGTGTGACCAGTGGCTTTCACAGCGTTAAAGAAGTGCCAGACAACATCTCAATCACCAACGACACCATTTCCGAAACCAACAAATCCGAAATCAATGAATCGTACCAAAGAGATTTGTCCAGAGTAGATGATGCGCCATGGAGAGAAAATGATGACATGGACTTTGTAAGCATTGCTGTACCTTTAACACCATCCCCACCCATTTTATCCACAACCAACCCTTCAACTTCCCGGGATCCAATTGCAGCTTCATCAGCTCCTTCAATGGCTGACGCTGTGTCCTCCAGCGTTAAACTCCTTGAAAATGGTGACAGGGAAAATGGCGATTTTTATTCTGAAATCGCCGCTGCACCGGGAGAATCTTCCTCGCCAATTTCGCCTTCAACTGTGCCTCTTCCTGTGGAAATAGTGACAGTCTCTGGTCTTGATAAACTAGCTGCTGGGGCAGGATTATCTGGCGTTGATCAGGTTGTGGACAAAGTGGTGCAAACGGCGGCTTTATCCCTGCCTGAGGATGTAGAGGAGAATTTACTGAGAGAGTCGGGATATCAGAACACATCGCCTTCCACAACGGACACTGTAAATGATGTCAGCAATATTTCAGTGGATGTGGGAGAAGATATGCAAGTGAAATCCTTTGTCCTTGAAGTGGAAGAGGCTGTAAAAGACGGACACAAAGACAGCACCAATGCAACTGGCGGACTTGAGAATGTTAAGGAAATCACATCCAAAAACTTTAGTGACTCCGCAGGGGATGCATCAGCACCGCTTCATTACACAATGTCCAACACAGACGCGATTGTACCTGATACTTCACCTGAAGGAGAAAGCAATGCGGTGACACCGGAACCGATCGTTCAAGGATTCACCCTACCGCCCATTGTTGACATCAAGAAGTTCCAGATAGTCTTGCCTCCAGACGAAAAAGATCCGAGCCAATCAGAAGTGGTTGTTGATCTGGGTCTGCTAAATCCGCTCAACACTGTCATCCTCCCGCCAATTGAGATCGTGGACGATTCTGCTTTGGATCTCAGCAGCAAGTCAGGAATGGGATTTGTTGTCGAAGAGACAGACGCCGCACAGTCAAAATCGGTAGGAAAGTCCACTCCATCAATCAGAGGTGGGCCATATTTGGAAGGCGGCGGTTCCATTCAAACAATTTCTGGAGAATCACATATACATCCTGGTCAGTTGGGTGTGGGAGTTGTTGCCAAGAGATTCAGGGCTGGCAAATCTGGTCATTTGGCTATGATGACTGCCGTTCCAGCTGGATCAGGGCGTGCATACCCACAAGCATACGACTCAAAGGAAACCCCAGTCGTGGATGGGGAATTGAACGACTCTTCGGGTGACATGTCCTCGGATGGAAAGGTTGTTGGTAGCTTGCAATCCCGAATTGATGATGGAATGGTGATCTTTCTCCCCAATGATCCCGGTCAGGGAGAAGGCACTTATCAAGCTGCTCAGCGGTTATTCGGTGGCATGCCTGCTCGATCGCGAAGGTTTAAGAATGGTAGAGCCGTTTACGACCGACCAAGTTCTGAAATTGATTCAGCCTTCATCAAAAAGCTCTCCAGAAGTTCCTTTCATCCCCTACAAGCAGGACCTAACAGGAATTCACCATTGCGGTTTCCTCCCATTGGCCAGAAAGCATTCGCTTCAATAGATAGCGCACACTTTTATGGTAATCCTTATTCCAGTGTTCACCGCCCATTTGCAACCAGAAGATTTCCTGCTAGAACGAAAAGATCCCTCAGACACTTTGGTCTACTAACACCAGCAGAAACGAATCAATACCTGGGCCGAACATTCCGTTTTCCGCACGTTTATGTCAAGCCACCTGGTTCGCCCCTCATTCTGCCATCGTACGGATATTCTCACTTCATGAAGCATGGTTCACCTTCTCATGCTACTCTGCGATACTCTAAGCCGCCGAGGAAGATTTCACCACCTAAGAAGGTTGTCCAATCCTTCAGACCCAGTGAACTTATTTCAACAGTTCGCCAGATCAGCATTGGCAACCACACCTTGCCTAAAAGTGAAGGACAGTCAAAGAAGAAAACGACAAAAAATTTCAACTTCCTTTCGAGCGGCGAAGAGTCCAGTGAACAGAGTAATAGACGAGAAAACGTTTCACGGCCACCGAAACCTTTCTTGAAAGATACCTCTAGGGAAAAATCTGTGAACAGTATCAACGACCAAGTTCTTAAAACGTTGACCTTTTTCTCATCAGCTCGGACAAAGGGGTTTTCAAACGCCGTGGATGGTCCGACGGATAGCCTGGAAGACAGTGAGACCGTTACTGTGACCAATATCAACAGTGTAACGCCACGACCGAAACAATTTGGCAGTTCAACAATTGGACCGCTTGGCAGTGCTCAGCATCAAGTGTTCAGCTTCCGCGATCCACCTAACAGATTTGATCAATCGAAACCAACCTCGACTCGCTACAGCCATGGGTTGGACAATCCTCTTTACCGGGACAAGGACTTCACACCGAGTGTGTACATGGACAATGATGACAAACTTTTCTCAAGCTCCTTCGAATCATCGCTAGATCCAGATCGTCAATTTAGCTTCACAACTACCCCTCGTCCATTCTCAACATCCAGCAGAGGTTCAATGTTTTGGGGTGGTTTATCAACCAGCAACCCAAATCCACCAAGGTACGAGGTTTCCGAGAAAGCTACCAAAGTTGTGCCAAAACAAGCTGACCACCCTGGACTCAGGGTGTCGATCACTCATCATGGCAATCCACGGAATGTGTACTCGAGCACAGAAACTCGTAAGCCACCGCCAGTGGTGACTCACTCCGATCTCCCAAAACGACTTCCTGAGATGTCAATTTTCCCACCAAGGGCCGGACCATCCCGCCCGCTGGTCGAGCCATTTCAAAACTTCAATCCAAATTTGGTGAGTTCAACAACCCCGAGTCCTGTATTCGACGACGAAGACTTCAAATTCCATGGATTCCGAGAGCACAGCGACACACCAGCCTTCCGGTCTGACCGAGTTCAATTTACAGGTCAGCGGAGGACCGAAGACGCTGCCTCAATCCTGGCAGATCTTGGACCTTATCTGGGCATCCTCAATGAAAACCAACCTGTCAAGATTACCTCCAAAGAAACAGCATCTTCAGAGCAGACAACTGGCAGGCACACAACCAGTAAACCCAATCTACCAAGCGTTTTTCACCTGGGAACCCGATCACCTCAACCAATTCAGCGGCCAGGTCCAACCGTCCCACCAAGGAGTATCATTGCCCGAACCGACAGAGACAAAACGCTCACAGGAGCTTACCATCTGCCGTCAACTTACGACCCGATGTCAACCAGCACTCCTGTGATCGGACCAACTAGACCAACTGCTATTACCATAATGGATGAGGTGTACAGAGGTTCATTGAGTTCCGAACTCCATCAGAATGATCGACCAAAATTCTATAGCCCGGTTCAAGATGATGATAAAGCAGTCACTCCGTTCTCCTACTCCCTCTCAGACGAAATTGTGACAAATAAAATCCAAAGTTCACGAACCAGGGCACGAGCTCCAGTTCAGCGTAACGAGTTTGAACCCTCAACACCGGACAAAAATACCTATTTCCAACAGCCACTGAACTTGATTCCACAAACGTCGGATGACCCAGTGTTCACAGTAAAGCCATTGAGGGTTGAACACGTAGCTGTGACACCCGGACAAGCTGTAAAGGCACACTTTAGCTCCACTGAAGGTTTCCATCCGGGCATAAACCAAATTCAAGTGACATCTCCAAAATTGGTGCCGTACGCCAAATCAGAGAACCCGCCAGCAGTGTACAATTATGCAGCGACATCAAATTCTGGGCAGGAGGTTACAGAGCCTCCGACAGTGCGCACCACCAAAACCGAAGCAGTTAGGATCCCAGGCCGCAGGAGGCCACATTTGAGCAGAACATCCTCGCCCAGTTCCGCTGGCAACGCAGGGTCTTCAGACGAACCACCTAGATCGCAGGTTGTCAGAAGAAGGAGGCCGACCTACAACACCAGAAACACTCCCAGCACAGAGAGTGCCAATGCAGTTGAATCAGCCACCCTGTCAACATCAAATAGGCCGTCACCAACAACCGTGCATCGTTCGCGGCGGCCAGTCAGCAAACTCTCTTTCGTCCCCTCGTCAACCACACATTCTTCTGCCCAGATCAATGCCATACCGACTTCAACTGAAGGAGTATATATCGCGTCGGAGGACACAACAGAAATGTCAAGTGTCAAGGATAGGCTAAATAAACTGAAGGAGGCAGCGTTGAAACGACTCACTAACAAGGACCAGAAACCGGAATCAGGTTTGATATCATCCAGTTCCCCAAAATATGTTCCAAGCGAGCCCGCCGTGGAGGTAATTTCCACGCAAAACTCTGTTGGTGCTCCTCAGAGAACAAGGACTGCCGTTAGGGAGAGAGTTACCACACTGAGAACAGTTGTTGATCCGGTGACACAAGTGATGTCTGTTCCAAGAACTCGTCTACAGGAAGTGACAGTGTCGCCTGGATTCGTTGAATACACTTCAGACGAGGTTAAGGAGCTCCAGAGTCTTGAAGGCGAGGATATCACCAGGGAGAACACAGTTAACAGCGTCAACACACCAATCGCTACAAGCAGCACCACTTCCGAAGCGACCTCCTCGGCTTCGTCTGCGACTGAGAACCCGAACATCCGAAACAGGTTCAACCTCAATAGGTACCGTGCAGGTTCAAACCGACTCAACTTGCTTCGGCCGAGGTTAAGGCAGAAAGGATCAGTTGCGGACCAAGCAACGTCTTCATCGACAGAAAGGACCAGCGCAACTCTTGGAAAGGATTTGAAGGTGGAAACAGTTACTGAAAAAAGGTCGCGATATCGTAAGAGGCCGACGGAATCTGTCCGCCAAGAAACAAAACAATCAAGGAGGCCGAGCTTCAGGCGGCGTCCAAATGTTACCACCTCAACGGAGGCAATTCCCGTAAAGTCATCCACTGCAACTGAAGTTGGAGTCCCGAGCAGTTCCTCTCAACCGTCCAGGAGAAGAGTGTTCAAACCTCGGCTTACGGTAAGGAAGCGACGTCCTGAAGGTTCAACATCCAGAAACACCATTGTTCCTTCAGAAAAGGATGACACCCTTGCTGAAGCGTCAATCATCAACATGGAAAACTCGAATCCAAACTCACTGCCTTCCTCAACATCTGCTGTTCGACCAAAATACTTCAACATCAGGACGAAGGGAGAGACGCAGGTCTCGTCAACAACGCAGGCAACAATTGGATCGGAAGAAGTCCTCGATCACGTCACAGAGTTCAGAACCGAAGGACCGTCTTTCGAATCAAACGACGAGTTTTCAATCGAAACCTTGTTCAGGGACAAATCGGCAGCGCCGAATGCCGGCAGTTTGACCTCCGTGGAGGATCGAACGGAACTGCAGTTGGTGAGAGATATTGACGAGAGGCCATTGGTGTACACGGAGCGGCAAAAATTCCGTTAGTATCATTTCGGTGTTTTCGATCATTTATTGTTATCCGTCGTTTCATTAGATAAGGTAAGAAATTGTTTGTTTTAGGGGCATCAGCTCCGCAAATACATGTTTTAAATACATATTAGATGTTCCATGTTATAAGTTCAAAACCAAGATACCTACTCGCTTCTGAATGCCCACTTTTTCAAAAATAGTTCACAAGCACCAACCTCGTCTTCTGAAATATTTGACATGCCTTTCCCCATTTTATTGAACTTTTGAACAGGTTGAGATGTGCAGTTTTCCGTAAACCTTGCACCGAATTTTGTGGGGCACCCCTCTCGATAACGTATCAATATTTCATTTGTGGCACACCGTTCCGGAACTTCTTGCTTGTCAAGTTTTTTGGGGAAAATCCAGCGCGAAGGCAAGATAAAACAAGATGTCAGCATGACTTGACGGATTTTTCAATGTGCTCAATGTACCTTCATAATCATATTCAATTTAAATGCCTGAATTTTGAAAAACAAATCTTTGGACCCCACATATGAGGCAAAGCGTCTTAATCGCAGGTCAATCAAAATTAACAGTTTCATCGTTACTCCCTTTCTTTTGACGAAGCTATAATGCTCGTGAAAAACCAAAAACATGATTGTGTATGCATTCGTGAAGGATATTTTTTATGAATTTTTGCAGATTAAAGTTCCCTGTTGCAAGAGTAAGCCCAAGCTGCGTGTGCAAATTTCGCCTTTCTTCCTCGTCGGCAAACATTAAAACATTAAAACATTAAAGAATGCAAATAAAACGATGGGTGGAAAGAACACCGCGCACCAACCAAGTTTGACACAAGTGTCGCAAAACTAATGTTCATCTTTGTACCAACTCTATCCCTCAAAAATATCTGAATATTAAAAAGACAAAGGTGTCATTGTGGACTGACGAATGCATGTAATGATGACAGGTTCATGGTCCTTGCGAGCCAAATGGCACATATGGAGCACGTTTAAGCACATTATTTTTCATTCCTTTGTGTGGTTTTGGCCAATCAGAGGGCCCCGTGAAAGAAGTTATGTTTGCAATTTTAACAAGTATGAAATGAGTACCTTCTAGAGAAGGTAACGTTTTGTCTTTTGTACTCAATCAAAACTGTTCATATGGTGTGGATTTTTAGACGCCTTTGGTGATGCTATCACTTTTAATTATCGTCTTGAAATCATGTGACTTATTCTTGAATGCTGACATGCGGCGGAGAAGAATCCGGTGGAAAATGACTTCGATGTAAAGTTCGGTACGAAAAGCTCAATTTTCAAATCAGGTTGGGCTGACAATGAAGGAGAGAAAACATTGCAGCATTCGGTCTAAATTAACACCGAAGTGGTTTACCAATGAACAATTTCCCGCTGATAGAAATCAGCCTAGGTCCGAAATTAATTTTAAAAATGATCATGGAACCCTTATGAACGAAGTGCCCTTTTTGTTGCAGTGGCCTATATTCCACTTTTGAAATGCATTTTCTTTGAAAGAAATTATCTTTCGCGAGAGTTTCGGAGGCTTCTGTTTTCCTTCAAATTACCGATTTTCGTTGCCATGGAAACCATTCGATTTGTTTTCTCGAACCTTTGAAATGACAAAAGATGGCCATATTCCGAAGAGATTTTTTCACTTTCCAATGCAGTAACTCAGAACCAAAAAGTTAAAAACGCCAAATAATAGACATAATAATATCATGTGGGATGTGCCAGAAGTGAATAAGACGAACAAGAGTTAATGGAGGACACTGTGGCCCGCGGGGGCGGAGCGTATGATACGGATTTGAATTTTTGTCAAAAACGTTGTTTTGAAATAGGTACCTAGGAATATTTAGCCATCTTCATCTCTTCAATTTCCTCTCAATCCCCTTCAATTATTATTTTATTACATTTCTTATTCGAAAGTCAGCCATTTTCAAGCCATCGACCTAATAACCGGATACGCATTTTGCGATTCTGTTTTCCCCATCTGCCTTTTTTCGATGAAAGTTTCAAACAACAGTTTCCCGCAAAACCACTTTTCGCATGAAATTTCAATTCCGGTCGAACATGTCTGGCAAATTTTGGTCGACGAAACGAATTTCTCCGGCAATTTTTGGTCCACAAATTTAAAAATTTGCACAGTGTAAGATTTTTGTATAAGAGTAAGTGACAGCGTCATATTTTGAGATTTCTGGACCCTTGCCACTTTATAACCATGTATTTAATCAGAAAAATGCCTACCAAATCTGCCCCAGCAGGCCTAGGGTGATGAAATTTTGTATGAGTACTCGCAAGCTGACCCTCAACTCATGCTCGAAAAATCAGCCAATTCGGATGGGAAACCAAAATTTTGTTTTTTTTTTGTTCCCCCGTTAGGTAGTAGTTACAAAAGAAGCGTTGAGGACAAAAAGTGATAAAAAAAATCGCATAGAATAAAATTTCCACAATTTTGCACCGATTGCAAAGAAAAACATAGGTACCGTCAGCAATTGAAAAAATTGAAATTTTCCAAGTTTCAGAAAATTCCGTTGGAAATTGCGCTCTAAAACGTGGCACATACGAATTTTTCGCTCAAAAAGGGCAACGCGTTTCGCTCGAATGTATATTTTGTCTTAGCAGACGACGCATTCGCGTGTCTGCAAAAGACAAAACAAAAACCCTTCTTGAAGACCACAAGAACTGCAGACCAAAAAAGAGAGGACGTGGAAGAAGATCTTCGAGGGAAACCTATTTTCACGTCGCCTCATCTGGCTTCTGCCACATGTCGACAGCATTGGCTTGTACCACCTGCAAGCCAGAAGAAATTGTGCATCCCTGATGCTTGTCTGTAAAAAAATGTTTTTCGTTTTTTGTTTTTTGTGCTTGTCAAGTGGCAATGGGCAGCAAACCACAGAAGAGGTACACGGGCCAACACAACTTTTTTGTGACTTCTTTTTCAGGACCTCGTCGAAAGTTCAGAAGGAAGAAGTACAGGAACAAAGGTCAGCAGGCTGTGGGAGGAGCCGAACTTCGAGGGGAGGTGCCTGCGGAGGATGCTTCGGCGGAGGACAGCTCCCTCTTCCATCCTTCACCGCGTCCGTTCCGTAAACACCAGCGCTTGAACATTCGCATTTCCGGTGGTGGGAACAAGAGCAGGACCCCCAGTGGTGGCGTGGATAGTGTGTCTGTTGTAGGGACAGGGGGCGGGACTTACCCCGACAGAGGGGCGGAGCATTCTTTGACTTCATTGAGCCTGAGTAATCAAGACGATGACGATGAACTAGGAGCAGGAAGTGGCAGCAGTGAGTCAGCGACGTCCAGACTTTTCACGTTGACCATCGCGACGGATGATCCTATTCTACCGATAGAGGCTCTTCTTCCTGTTATAAATCGTCGCTCTCAGGCGTGATTTTACTGATTTGCGAGACGACAAAATACTCCAGGCGGCGATTTGTGCTTCGATTGCCGCGAAATGCATCATGCAGTGTGTGCCTTTGTGATGATGAATAAGTTGGTTGAACGAAATCGGAAAATATTTCCAATATTTTGCCAAAGATGTGCGCTGTGTTGTCGAGTGTAGCGTCTGGGTTCCGAGGTTGATACCGACAGAATGTAGTCGCAGATACAACATTGTACCCAATTGGGGACATTCATTGTTGGTCTGTGGATCCAATACATCCTTATCAAAAGTCTTCGAACATAGGAGTTCATTACTAACTCAGGCGCCATTTAGAATCAATGGCAGCATGGGCAGCAAAACATGTGACACTCGTGTGAGGCGTGAAGTTGCACAAAACCCTGTTGAAATTAAATTGCCTTTGCAATAAAATATAGCCTATGTTCGAGGACTTTTAATAAGCTCTATGCAATCACATAAAATGCATTGTGCCAACATATAAACAATCAGCAGATACCATTTATTGGCACAATATCCATTTGTGGCAGAAACACACCCGTAAACCCAATCATAGATTTATGGGTAGGTATATACATCATCGTTTCTGTGACCGTTAATACAAAACATTGAATTTCTGACACCCCGCAGGTCGGTCATGTGAAAACCCCACAAAAAGTCGAACCAAAAATCGCGACCACAAATGAGGGCATTTGAAAACAGCAATTTCCCGAGAAAGAAAACCTTCCACGTGTCTGTCTGCGTTAAAAACGCATTTATTTTCAACCTTCTTACTCTGCCAGTAGGTCATTTGTGTCAACCGTTTTTAGAAAGCTAGGCATCAACTTTGAACGTTTATCTGGGCATTGATCTTCTGACCTGTCATCTTAGGCGATCCTTTCAAAAAACTAAAATCGAAAGCTCTTTCCATAAATCCATTTCTGAAGGCTAATGTCTTGCCAAAATGGTTGTTGACTGTTAAGTGTTTATGAAGATACCTATATGTAGATTTCAGTCTATTTATTGTAGCTTAACTTGTCCGTCCAAATCTGTCAATTCTGTACGATTTGTCCTTTTTTGAACAGTGAACGCTTTTTGTTTTTTTTGTACCTATTAAAGACAAACGACATCATTTTGTCGCTAATCATTCCGTCGCAAAATTCACCATTTCACCCGCTTTGAATATTTTCATCCAGAAAAAAACCAGTTTTACGAATCAAGAATTAGCGCCGGCAAGCTGTGGAATCGTTTTTTACGAATCAGTATAAACTTGCATCTTTGCCTCACTGGCTCGTTATCAAACAGCATTTTCCTTACTTTTTAAACCAGCCAAGAGCAATGGGATTAAACACGAAGGGTGAAATCGGGAGGAATTGCCATATAAAAAGCTTTTATCCTTTTTCCCGTTCAACACTGCTTTCCAGTCTGCTATTTTGAAACAAACTGGAATATTACACGCATCACTCCTGCGTTGTTTGCGACCCAATAACAGACTGCTGCGACATACAAAACACTCTGCTTTACCCCATATAAACCCGCTTTGTGCAAAGCCGTCTCTTCAGGGTTGTTTTCCTTGTGAAAGCTTTCCTTCGAAACACAAAACACACATCCCGTGCTTGTCTCCCCAAAGCAAGCTGCCAAGTAACAACATCGAGGCTGAGTCGCCATCACCTTTAAAACAAACGGTTGCAAGACATCTGCCACTCTGCGATGTTACCCCATCGAAACAAACTCCATCGCTGCTACGGAAAAGTCTCCTACTGCTTGGAAACTAACTTCTATGAGACACCCGCCACTGAATGATGTCGCCGCTTGGAAATAAACTGTCATCCCTTGGAAACAACCGGATGTGCAACACCATAACGGTAACGGTTGAGACGTTCACTCTTTGTAAACAATCTGCGAAGTTGCCCCTTGGAAACAAACTGATATGCAACACCAAACCGGACATATCTCAGTGCCTTTCTCCATGGAAATCAACTGTCGTCAGAGAAGCGCAACTCTGTTATGCGTTCAGAAACAAACCCCTGTGCAACGTGATCACGGCCACTGCTGGGTCGCTTTCTAAATTGAGGCAAATTGGCTGGCTGTGGAACACCGCTATTTTGTGATGTTATCCCTTGAAGAAAAAGGTTATGCAACGCAAATATGACCAGGGCTGAGTTGCTTTCTTCTTGGAAACAGACTTGTCGGAGACAACGCTAAGATACTTTGTGACGTTGCCCCTTTGAAAGAAACTGCTATGCAACACCTTTACGAACAGGGCTGAGTTGCTTTCTTCATGGAAACAGACTTGTCGGAGACAACCACTACTTTGTGAAGTTTCCCCTTTGAAACAAACTGCTATGCAACACCTGCACGACCAGGGCTGAGTTGCTTTCTTCTTTGAAACAGACTGTCGGAACAACCAATAGATACTTTGTGACTTCCCCTTTGAAACAAACTGCTATGCAACACCTTTACGACCAGGGCTGAGTTGCTTTCTTCATGGAAACAGACTTGTCGGAGACAACCACTACTTTGTGACGTTTCCCCTTTGAAACAAACTGCTATGCAACACCTTTACGACCAGGGCTGAGTTGCTTTCTTCTTGGAAACAGACTTGTCGGAGACAACCAATAGATACTTTGTGACGTTGCCCCTTTGAAACAAACTGCTATGCAACACCTGTAGACCAGGGCTGATTGCTTTCTTCTTGGAAACAGACTTGTCGGAGACAACCAATAGATACTTTGTGACGTTGCCCCTTTGAAACAACTGCTATGCAACACCTGTACGACCAGGGCTGAGTTGCTTTCTTCTTGGAACAGACTTGTCGGAACAACCAATAAATACTTTGTGACGTTGCCCCTTGAAACAAACTGCTATGCAACACCTGTACGACCAGGGCTGAGTTTGCTTTCTTCTTGGAACAGACTTGTCGAGACAACCAATAGATACTTTGTGACGTTGCCCCTTTGAAACAAACTGCATGCAACACCTGTACACCAGGGCTGAGTTGCTTTCTTCTTGGAAACAGACTTGTCGGAGACAATCAATAAATACTTTGTGACGTTGCCCCTTTGAAACAAACTGCTGTGCAACACCTGTATGACCAGGGCTGAGTTGCTTTCTTCTTGGAAACAGACTTGTCGGAGACAATCAATAAATACGTTGTGACGTTGCCCCTTTGAAACAAACTGCTATGCAACACCTGTACGACCAGGGCTGAGTTGCTTTCTTCTTGGAAACAGACTTGTCGGAGACAACCAATAGATACTTTGTGACGTTGCCCCTCTGAAACAAACTGCTATGCAACACCTTTACGACCAGGGCTGAGTTGCTTTCTTCTTGGAAATAAACTTGTCGGAGACAACCACTACTTTGGGATGTTGCCCCTTTGAAACAAACTGCTATGCAACACCTTTACGACCAGGGCTGAGTCGCTTTCTTCTTGAAACAAACTTGTTGGAGACAACCAATAGATACTTTGTGACGTTGCCCCTTTGAAACAAACTGCTATGCAACACCTGTACGACCAGGGCTGAGTTGCTTTCTTCTTTGAAACAGACTTGTCGGAGACAACCAATAGATACTTTGTGACTTCCCCTTTGAAACAAACTGCTATGCAACACCTTTACGACCAGGGCTGAGTTGCTTTCTTCATGGAAACAGACTTGTCGGAGACAACCAATAGATACTTTGTGACGTTGCCCCTTTGAAACAAACTGCTATGCAACACCTGTACGACCAGGGCTGAGTTGCTTTCTTCTTGGAAACAGACTTGTCGGAGACAACCAATAGATACTTTGTGACGTTGCCCCTTTGAAACAAACTGCTATGCAACACCTTTACGACCAGGGCTGAGTTGCTTTCTTCTTGGAAACAGACTTGTCGGTGACAACCACTACTTTGTGACGTTTCCCCTTTGAAACAAACTGCTATGCAACACCTGTACGACCAGGCTGAGTTGCTTTCTTCTTTGAAACAGACTTTCGGAACAACCAAAGATACTTTGTGACGTTTCACCTTTGAAACAAACTGCTATGCAACACCTTTACGACCAGGGCTGAGTCGCTTTATTCTTGGAAATAAACTTGTAGGAGACAACCACTTTTTGGGATGTTGCCCCTTTGAAACAAACTGCTATGCAACACCTTTACGACCAGGGCTGAGTCGCTTTATTCATGGAAACAGACTTGTCGGAGACAACCACTACTTTGTGACGTTTCCTCTTTGAAATAAAATTGCTATGCAACACCTGTACGACCAGGGCTGAGTTGCTTTCTTCTTTGAAACAGACTTGTCGGAGACAACCAATAGATACTTTGTGACTTCCCCTTTGAAACAAACTGCTATGCAACACCTTTACGACCAGGGCTGAGTTGCTTTCTTCTTGGAAACAGACTTGTCGGAGACAACCAATAGATACTTTGTGACGTTGCCCCTTTGAAACAAACTGCTATGCAACACCTTTACGAACAGGGCTGAGTTGCTAACTTCTTGGAAACAGACTTGTCGGAGACAACCAAAAGATACTTTGTGACGTTGCCCCTTTGAAACAAACTGCTATGCAACACCTTTACGACCAGGGCTGAGTAGTTTCTTCTTATAGAAAAGACTTGTCGGAGACAACCATAGAACTTTGTGACGTTTCCCCTTTGAAACAAACTGCTATGCACACCTTTACGACCAGGGCTGCGTTGCTTTCTTCTTGGAAACAGACTTGTCGGAGACAACCAAAAGATACTTTGTGACGTTTTGCCCCTTTGAAACAAACTGCTATGCAACACCTTTACGACCAGGGCTGAGTAGTTTCTTCTTATAGAAAAGACTTGTCGGAGACAACCAATAGATACTTTGTGACGTTTCCCCTTTGAAACAAACTGCTATGCAACACCTTTACGACCAGGGCTGAGTTGCTTTCTTCTTGGAAACAGACTTGTCGGAGACAACCAATAGATACTTTGTGACGTTGCCCCTTTGAAACAAACTGCTATGCAACACCTTTACGACCAGGGCTGAGTTGCTTTCTTCATGGAAACAGACTTGTCGGAGACAACCACTACTTTGTGACGTTTCCTCTTTGAAATAAATTGCTATGCAACACCTGTACGACCAGGGCTGAGTTGCTTTCTTTCTTTGAAACAGACTTGTCGGAGACAACCAATAGATACTTTGTGACTTCCCCTTTGAAACAAACTGCTATGCAACACCTTTACGACCAGGGCTGAGTTGCTTTCTTCATGGAAACAGACTTGTCGGAGCCAACGTTGCCAGCAGCGCACACCTCGAAACAACCAACGTTGCCAGCAGCGCATACCTCATGGCCCTTTG